>JALPCB010000045.1:0-108994 GCA_026538395.1 Cryptococcus sp. GC_Crypt_3
TTATGTGGAGATTCTCATGAGATGTTTGCATGCGTTACTGAAGTATGCCCTTGACGACCGACAAATATGAGATCTTCTCATGCTTGGGCGACTCTGTCGTTCCAAGAATGGGCTTGTTCCCAGCTGTAAGCGGCTCGATAGACTGTACCCTCGTCCCATAACTTCCCCGCTACTTGCATGCCCAATGGCAACAGAACATTCGGGTCATCTTCGGCGGCCAGTGACCCGACCGGAATGGAGATGGCGGGATGTCCGGTCTACAATGCCATTCTGCTCGCTCTCAGCCCAGTTCGCTGCAGTGCTGGCGAGACAGTACTCACCAGTGAGAAGAGGGTTGTGTCGTGGGCCACGCCAGCGGCGTGTAATATCTTCATCAAGAGGTGAAGCAGTGCTCGAGGAACCGTCGATGCGTAGCGGCAATTAAGCATTGTTGGCCCGATAACGTCATACTTGTCAAGTGTCTTGTTCAGTCCGCATCTGCAGTTGCGTGCCTAGTTGTTTGTCTTGCCTAGCAAACGACCCGGCCATAGGACTCAGCTGGTCACCGTCTTCAATGGACACTGCTGCATACCTTTCAGATTTCACCGGTAGGCTCCATTGATAGTGTTGCTATAGTGCCTGGACACATCTGCTCCAGCTTGTCTTGCGACGTGGACAACCATTCATCCGGAAAGCAATTGATATGTTGCGCCCTGTGGCGCCCTGCCCCTCCATGCAAGTTCTGGTAGGCTGAAACTTGACCTTTGCGTATTCCTCAGCAGGGGGCTGAAACGCAAGGCAACTTGAGTCACCATCCATCCGCAATCGTACGTTCGCCGGTCGTGGACGGGCTAAGATTCCGCCACGGACGGATCGCGACCACTATCGCAGACCTGGCTATGGATGGACTGGCCATGGTCGTGCATTATCTTGTCAAGCGCTACCCGCCCAAAATCACCGAGGTCTTCGAGCCGCTCATGATCACCAGGCTCGGCTGGCTTCCACACGAACATCGGGAATGCTCGGATAAGGTCCTTGATGACGTGGAGCTGTACGTCTCGACTCCGAGCAACAACGGCTTCAACACCTCAGGACATGAAGTGGAGAGAGAGAAATACGTGATTCCAGCTGACCGAGTCTCTATTCGTCCGGTCAACTAGGAGCGAACGGACTGATTTGATACAGCAGATGAAATTTTGTCGTCTCCCGCGTACGTAGCGCCGGGCGACTGCCTCGTAGTAAGACTTGTTGGAGATTGTTCTGGTGGCGGACGGACAGAGTGATTGTGCGCGGAGGGATTGCTCTGTAAGGTTCTGTACAATATCAAGTCATGTAGGTTTTTTTTGGATCATGAATTGTACACTCGCAGGACTCCTGTGTGCTCAGGCGATAGTAGAAGTTTTGGTGGAAACGCGTCGTCTCACAGCGGCTGTGGCGGAGCGGTCGAAATCAAAACCGGCGGCAATGGAGATAGATTGTGATGATAAGCACTGGATGGACCCTGTGTTTCTCGGCCGATGAAATCGCGGCCTTCCCCTTTGGGAGAGACTAGCCCAGATCGCATAGTGTGATGTCTTGAACCGCGAAACAGCAGCATTTCGCCACATATGTCATGACACTCAGCGCGAACCTGTATATCCCAAGTATGCGTCAAGCTACGCTAATTTTGTTTATTATACGCCCCTGATGGACATGGTCTTCATTGCATCCTCCCGTCCGTTGAACCTGCGGTCGTAACGGACTGATAAATTAACTATCACGGACCGCCGAAGCGTCGGACATGAGTGCAGACCGTGTAAGTGGCGGGCTCCTAAACTATTCTCTGTATGCTCACTCCTCTTCATCATACTGATCTGGCGGGAGAGGGTATCAATACCAAAAGGAGGTACAGCAAGTAGAGAATATTGGGAAGCAGTCAGACAAGGACGTCCGCGCGGACGTCGGTCCAAAGAACACAGTACTTACTTGAGCCGCCCTTTTCGTGGATCAATGCCCCACCGCGGAGCTGTCCTCAACACAATATAAAAAGGACCCTCCTTAGACCTCAGCCCACTCCTTTACCCATTCAATCTCAAATCATAACTCAGAAAGATGCAAGGACAGCTGAACGACGCGCCAATCTTGATCGGGACCGGCCATTATGACCCTCCTGGCATCGAAGATCCGGAAGACGAGAAAGCCTTCGATGCTACCGTCGTTGGTGTCACCGAGAGCGATGCAGAGCTTCAGAACCTCCAACAGAAAGCTCAAGAGGCAGCGGACTTCCAACGAAGTCTCACCTTCATGCAAGCTATCCGTCGTTACCCGGGAGCGATTCTGTGGACAGCCTTGATCTCCTTCACATCTGTGATGGAATCCTACGACTACGGCCTCATTCAGAGCTTATATGGACTACCGGCGTAAGTGACGCTGTCAGAAGTGGTCACTCTTGGTCTCAAGCTGACTCTGTCAGTTTTGCTGAGAAATACGGAACTCAACTTGAGAACGGCAATTACAATGTCGCAGCCGATTGGCAAACACTCCTCAAGCAAAGCAGCAAGATAGGTCAGATAGCCGGCTTGCTCTTCACAGGATGGTCTGTGGACAAGATTGGCTACAAGAGGACGCAATTGCTTGCCCTCGCTATAATGATTCCCTGCGTCTTGTTTCAATTCATGTCGCCCAACGTCAAGATCCTGCTCGCCGCCCAGATCATAAGCGGCGGCCCTATTGGCGTCTTCCTCATCATCGCCAACATGTATGCTCTGGAGGTCTCACCTCTTTCCTTACGACCATATCTGATGTCGTTCTCTGCTGTAGCAGGGTGAGTCTGCGCCAGCGACACAAGTCAAAGGCTTACACAGAATTCTTCGGGATTAGCGGTGTGGGTGGTCTGGTTTCTGCGGCTCTACTCAAAGCCATGGTCAACAGGACTGACCAGTGGGCGTACCGCGTCCCTTTTGCTGTACAATGGGCTTGGTAAGTTATCTGTACTCGCCAGGGCAAACTAGATGGAATGCTAAAAGGATCCGCTCCAGGATTCCTATCCTTGCCACTATCTGCGCCTTTGCACCGTCATCCCCAGTGTTGCTAGTACGACACGGCCGAATGGAAGAGGCCAAAGCCGCTCTACGCCGATTGCGAAGTAAGCACGAAACCGATGAGAATCTGGCCAAAGAGATCGCACTCTTCGAATACTCTGATCGCATCGAGAAACGGAACAAGCAAGCGGTCGCTTCCTACCTGGAATTATTTCAAGGGGTGCGTCAAGATTGATAGCTCACGACATTGAATACTGTCACTGACAATAGGATCAGCCGAATCTTAGACGTACCGAGATCTCATGCGTCCTGTGGTCGATCGAGAACCTGTGCGGCTTCGCCATCTTCAACTCAGGGACCTATTTCTACGAGCAAGCCGGCCTCTCAGCCAGTTCGGCCTACACAATGGGCCTAGCGCTGAGCATCGCCTCGCTATTCGTGCAGAACGCAGCCATTTGGATGTGCTTCCGGTATTTCGGTCGTCGCAACCTCTTCTTTTTATCCCTGCTCATCACACTCATTTGTCTCGTTGGAGTCGGTGCACTCGGCATCCCGCCAGTCTCTGCGCCGATAGGCTGGGCGACCGGAGTGTTTTGCTCCATCTTTGGTCTCGTCGCGTACGGGACTCTGATGAGCCCCATCGCCAACGTCCTTATTCCGGAAATGCCGTCGAACCGCTTGCGCGCCAAGACCGTCGCCCTTTCTCGAATCGGCTATATCTTCACAGCTGTCCTCAACAACACCCTGACCAACTATATGATCAACGCGGCCAATTGGAATTGGCGAGGAAAGACCGGTTTCTTCTGGCTGCCATTCTGTCTTGCCTGCACAGTTTGGTGTTGGTACCGCCTTCCTGAAACCAAAGATCGATCGATGTATGAGCTCGATCAACTCTTCGAGCATCGCATCCCAGCTAGACAATTCAAACATACCGATGTTTACGCGCTGAACGGAGACTCGGAGAATGCGACCCAAGCGCGGGAATGCTAAAGCAAGGGGATTGGAGAAGGTATCGCAGTGCTGGTGAACGAAGAGTATTCCTAACGGCACAGTGATGGGTAGTCAAGAAGAGTAGAGAACATAGATTGCTTTTGAATATATACCTATATAGATGTGAACGAACCGGATGCATGATCGTGAGCCGCTTTGGACGAAAAGCTGTCTTTCTGCATCATATGAGAGAGGGTGTTCAAGGGTGTGTCATCTTCTGAATAATCTCACTCGTGCCCTGGACCAATGAATGGTTTTGACCTAGCGGTTGTGTGAACTCCAGTCAACTTTTGAGCGATAGAGAGGTGGGTCAAAACAATACAGTGCTTGATACAAAAACATACACAACCTACAAGTGGAGCTGCGCGCCAGCTGTAGATTTTAACGCCCGCGCTGACCAAATACCTTCTTTACAGCGAATGCCACACGTAGCCATCGAGCTTCTACAGTAAGATTGACGGCTATCCGGATCTTGGGCAAGGAAGTGTCGGGGGAGGCTTTAGTTGTACGCATTCTACCCGCCCCCCTGCTTCTGGCGGGTGAGGCTTACTGTATGATTGTACTCCGCTTGTAGGCGATGCGCGCGTCGGCGAAACAGTAAGATGACGTTCATATCGGAAGGCGACGCACCCCAAATGTCAGGCTGACTGAGATGGCTATCGTTCAAGCAGTTGAGCAGACTGCCCGAAGACATGTTCTTGCCGGACGATCACACTGAATCCCCCACCCACGCGTAAACAGCGCGCATGCAAGAGTATGGTGCTCCCCGTCCCTCTTGTATGCGAAATATAGATGCGGGTCAGTATGATATGGAATTTGGACTACACCAGATACGTAACACTTCTTCCGCGCATACAGTATTGGCGGACTGCGTGAGGATGGGAGACTACATATGGTATTTCACCTAGTCAATGATGGTTCTGGCCACATTGCATCACCATCTTCGCCATGAAACAAGACAAGCTTCCCCCGTCAAGCGAGCCTTGACTTCCCCCGACAAACTCAAGCCTCAGCAAGGACGAGCTCGGCAACCGCGTTTCTGACCTCGGCAGGTAGATCTAACGCATCAATGCTACTTATGGTGGCGTTGAGTTTTCCGTCTGGCGTAATCGCGCTCATCACAGCCACTTTGAGACTGTATTCGATAAGCATAGAGTCCAGTACTGTTTCGACCCGCTTTGAGACATCGTTAGGCAGCGTTTGCGGGTTTGGACCTAGCTCGACGACAACCCGTTGTTGGGTTGATACCTTTCCAAGGCGAACGATGACATCGCTCTCGCCGACTTCAACGCGGGCCTGCAATTCCCCATCATCCGCAAAAGCTTTGACGTCGTTGGCAACACGTGAGGCGGGCAATCGGATGGTCCACTCTCGTGCTGTGATCAGTGGGCAAGAAGTCGGGCCGATGGTGAGCTTGCCACCGCTTTGTTCGTACGTCAGAGGCGTACAAGAGCGACTACTTTCGCGCTCATCGGTCGAGTCCTGATCCTCTACAAGCTCAAATGACCCATCGGCACCGATCACTACAAGAATCATCAGATGCTCGGGTAGCGGGCAGCCATTCAGCAGCTCCCCTGCGTCCAGTGGTACGATCGCGCCCTGCTTGGCGAGACATGGCACCTTGTCCAGCGCACGGTGGAAAGTGAGTGAGCGATTTCCATCGTAGACCATATCGGTGAAGATATCAATCCACTTTCCTGGTGGCAACCAGGCTGACGCCTTGCCCAATCGCGTAGCCTTGTCTCTCGGAGATGTGATGGGCGCAAGAAACAGCTGAGTACCGAATATATAGGTGTTGCGGTATGTGTATGCGACTTCGTGATCGGCAAAGTCATAGTAGATCGGCTCGATGAGGGTCCTACCCTCCTGAGAGGCAAGGGCACCGCAAGAGTAGATGTATGGCACGAGCTTGTGCCGCATCTGAAGGGCGGAGATCATGACGGAATGGCACTCAGCCGACTGGCGCCATGGCTCGCGGTTGTTGAAGGGGTTTTCGGATGAGTGTAATCGTAGAATTGGCGAGAAGACGCCCAGCTGGGTCCATCGCGCAAGCAGCTCATCGTCCTACGACTTCAGCACGTGCATAGCAGAGGAAGCTCACCTTATAGCCCTTGCAGTGACCACCGATGTCATGTGACCACCATCCGTACGCAATGTTTGACGCAGTTGCCGTCATCTCGGGCTGGAAATGCAGCGAGTCCCATGTGACAATTGTGTCCTGCAGAATCAGCAACACGACTGAACAGTGGAAGACTCACACCAGAGAAGCCAATCGGGTAGCGTTGGGAACCTGGACCAGCATACCGCGAAAACGCCATTGGTCGGCCATGCCTCGCCGAATCCAAGAAGTGGAAATGATTAAGGATCCACATTGGCTCAATGCCTGGAATCTTGGAATAAGAACCCTGTTGCCAGTCGATCCACCAAAAGTCGACTCCCTCATCCTCTATCGTATGACATAGAACGTCAAAGTAAGCCGAGAGGAAAGACCGGTCGGTGCAGTCAAAGCTGATGGGCTGGTTGTTTGATCAGTAGACTATCGAAAACAGAACTTACCAATTTGGTCGACGGATCGCGTCCAAGCTGCTTGCACATTGCCGGATATAGGTGCTCGAACGCTCGTACCCCGTCTGCCGGATGTGTGTTGAGGGTAGTTTTCAGGTTCTGGTCGTGGAGCTGCTTTAAGAAGCCGACATGATCAGGAAACAGTTTCGGATCCCATGTGTAGCCCGTCCACGGCGCGCCGTATTGAGATGGGATGTCCGTCAGATGCCTGGGGGTCAACACGCGTTCCAAGTGAGCAACTTACCAGCCCATATCAAGCACAGCGACGCTCATTGGTATTCCTTCGTCTTTGAATTTCTGGATGAGAGCAAGATACTCGTCCGCCGAGTATGAGTCTGCGTCATAAGCTCATAGCCCCCAGTGTAGATGACTTCGCGTACAGTATTTTGACCACCAATTGCCCAACGCCCATCGAGGGACCAAGGGTGCTTTACCGGAAATGCTTGCATACGCCTTCAGAGCGCCCCGATAATCGAGACCATACACAAACAGGTAGCCGTCCTCGCGCCCCGCAGTGCGAGGAGCCACCCAGCCGTCTTCTGTGAAAAGCATCGAGGTGGAGTCGTCGATCACTCCATAGCCACGCTGCGCCCGTGAGCATATATCCTTTCAGCTATAGCAAGCTTACTTTAGCAAGTATGCCAGGCTCAAGTTCGCAGCGTCCATCGACCATGTCAAGGGTACTGCAGGTCCCGCCTAGATTCTGCTTGACAGGAACTCCATATCTCCATATGCCACCTACGGAGCCGCCGACCTTGGTGGCCCGGTCATTGCGACTAACGGTAAAACCGCTCGGAGAGAACGGCTTCCCGTCGTACTCGATATGCAATGCTGTAGTGTGGATTTCGACGCCGCCGTCAGCCCGATCGATACGTTGGAAGGGTACAGGGGGCGTGGCACGATGTATGGCAAATGACGAGGCTCGGTCTTCGAATCCGCCATCTGCAGAGTACTCGTAGCGTAGCAAACGGGCGGTGAGAAGGGTGAAGCGGTAGTTTTTGCCGACGATCTGATTCTCCGAGTGAGCAATTGGCTGGTGCTGATCGTCTTGCTTTGCGGTAGGTATCCGTAAAGTAGTGGGCACGAATGCCAACGCTGACGGTTTCGCGGGAGCGACCGTGTCAAAAGTAGTCATTTCAAGTCAGCCGGGTAAGGAGCTGGTCACTTCGAAAGTCGCGCTTCGTTTCATTCGTTGTGGTTGAGATGTGATGGTGCAAAGGATAACAGTCGAATGGCCGTCTGCTGGAGAGCAAGGTTGCGACAGCGGCTGCTCATGCTTCCGCTGCCCACACCTCAGTGTCCAACCAGTATGCCACTTACACCGCCCGTAACACACGTCAGGCCAGAGAGTTACGCGCTAGATAGAGCCGAATGAAAGACGGCTGTAACATGCCGAGCTGACTGTCGTCCGATGTAGCGGAGATCACCAAGTGAGAGATTGGGGTTGATGTCGAGGCGGAGCGGATCCTACTTTTTGGTTCCGGGCCGAGGTTCGAGCGGCTGACCGGTGGTCCATAGTGACCTCAGCGGTCGTTCATCAGACGTTCCTGGTCCTATTGGAGATCTGACTGAGCATGATTCCCTGGCATGCCCAAAACTGCTAGTTGCGATGGCAAAGGGCGCTTGTTCGTTCTCCGAGGGTGGTAAATATTCCGCCTCATATCGCAGTGATTCACACCCAAGAGTAAAGGACGCTGGTGCGTAAAAGCATACTGCGCCATCCAAAGCCAGTCCCCACGCTAGCGATTTCATCTCTCCTTAAAATGGCAGCAGAGCCCCCTATCTGGCATACAGAGAACCTCGTCATCGCGTTAGTCACGTGGAGAAACGCCCCTGAGTGAATTCATGGCAATCACCGCCTTCTCTGCGGGGGCAGCTGGATCTCAACGCCCGCCCATCCTGCGGGCGAACATTGCTTTGGGTGCAATCCGCACTTTCCAGCTGAGCACAAATGATCTCAAGACCTTAACGCAACTGACGACAGCGACAGCGAATAAGAAGGCGAAGTAATCCTCAACACGGGCGATACAAAAGAAAGCAACGCGTTTTGCATGCGAGAAATCTTTGACACCAAGATCCTCACTTCTGCTCAACTGTCAAATCACTAGACATTGCTTTCAACATAATGGCGTCTGCGGTAGTTGCAGGTGAACATGACACCACCCCCAAAACCTTTAAGAAGTGGGACGAAACAGCCTTTGGACGGCGATTGCGATCTCTGTCTGTCAGGCAGGCTGCTTCCGGACCAGAGTGGAAATCCCCCTACGCCCTCAAGGAACCGGTAGCTGACTCAGGCAATGCGTCCTGGACCTTCCGTCTCCAGTCATCCCTTCACCCACAAATCAAATTCACCTTGCAACTGGATGCGCTCGAGCGTAATGGTTCTCTGCGTCTGCGGGTCGACGAGACGGATAGCCCTACCGGGTTCACACGTTACTCTCAGGTCGCTGCGCTCACGTTGGTGGAAGAGCCGATCCCGATCGCTAGCGCCGATAAATTCGTATCCGTGACGGCAGAAGGGGTCACCACGATAGAGATCTGGGACGGAAACAACATCGTAGTGCAACACAACCCATTCCGTCTCACGGTTCAACGCAAAAACGGTATCGAGGCTCTTCGTCTCAACGACCGCGGCCTATTCCACGTCGAGCACTTCCGTAAACAGACAGACCTGCAGCCTGAAGGGGTCAAGTGGTTTGAGGGCGAGGTCGATCAGACGAGCTGGAAGGAGGACTTCCGCGAGCATACTTTCACAAGTGAAAAAGGTAAATTGCGATCGGTCTCGGTACAGCTAACATGCTGATCATTTCATTTGCAATAGGTCCCCAGGGATTCTCCTTCGACGTCTCCTTTCCTGGCAGCCAGAACGTATATGGCTTAGCAGAACATGCGGCGCCTCTGAGTCTGCCCTCCACGGAGTAAGCATGTCTTTCCCAGTTGGATCGACGGCTGACGCGCAATTTCAGTGGATCCTCGTTCAAGGACCCGTATCGAATCTACAACATCGATTACAACAATTACACTGCTCACTCGCCTGTCGGGATCTATGGCAATGTGCCTCTGCTCCAATCTCATACTGCGGGCTCGAGCGTAGCAGTTCTCACAATGATGGGATCCGAAGGATACGTCGATGTCAAACATGAGGAATCTGGAGTGCAAACCCATTGGTTCGGGGAGTCAGGTGTCATGGACGTCTTCTTGATCCTCGGTCCAACACCCGAAGCTGTCTTTTCGCAATACGCATCTTTGACCGGTTACACACCTCTGCCCCCGCTCTTCTCATTAGGCCATCATCAGTGTAGGTGGAACTACGATGATGAGCAAGATGTGCTATCTGTGGTCTCCAACTTTGATAAGGCGGGCATTCCACTTGATGTCATTTGGCTCGATATCGACTGGACCCAAGACAAGCGCTACTTCGAATGGCACAAGGAGAACTTTGCCACTCCAAAGGATATGCTAGCCAAGCTGGAAGCTACAGGACGGAAGGCAAGTTCATGCCACTAGACTCCCCGTCCAGCGTTGACAGATGAGTTTCTTCAGCTGGTGGTCATAGTGGACCCTCATTTAGCGAGCGAGTCTGACTACTCAGTCTTCCAAGCAGCTAAAGACCGTAAGCTGCTTGTCATGGCACCGGACGGAACAGAGGAATACGTTGGCCATTGCTGGCCTGGCGCTAGCAGCTGGGTGGACTATACCAACCCAGAAGCCAATAAGTGGTGGGCGTCGCTGTTCGGATACCAGCATTTCAAAGTCAGTTATCCTGCCTCAATTCAGTACTGCGCTGACTGTCGGTTGCCGACAGGAGTCGGCACCGAACCTTTGGCTCTGGAATGATATGAATGAGGTGCGTAGCGTTCACTCACAGCTGTTCAGTTGGGCTTCCCCGCAGGCTGGCTGATGTGTGAATGTAACTGTGATTCAGCCGGCTGTGTTCGGTGCTCCGGAGAAGACGTTTCCCAAAGATTGCCTGCATTATGGAGGCGTGGAGCATCGCGATGTTCACAACCTTTATGGGATGCTAATGGTGCGTCGGATAAGGGAACTGAGAACATGACTGACACTCTGCCCACCTGATAGCAAAAAGCGACATTCCATGGCCTCGCTGTACGCGACAGCCCGAACAAGCGACCATTTGTGTTGGCCCGCAGTTTCTTCGCCGGCTCGCAACGCTATGGCGCTATCTGGTAGGTGTTTCCATGGGTGGAGGTTATTGGAGCTGATTGTAACTTCGAATGACCTGACAGGACTGGCGATAATATGGGAGACTGGGGTGGGTTGACATTCGACTTTCTGGTTGATTGTGGTTGGCATTTGGGCAAAAACTGATACGACTCGGAGTAGCTCACTTGGCTGGAGAGACAGCCATGCTACTCAATTGTGGTGTTTCGGGTCTCAACTTCGCAGGAGGTAAGTGAACGTTGGCGAGTCTTGTCATGTATATGCTAAACCTCCCCTTTAACAGCGGACGTTGGTGGCTTCTTTGGCAACCCCGATCATGAAATGCTTGTCCGCTGGTATCAAGCTGGTAAATTATGACTTTTGGTGATCAAAGCTCAGATCTCGATGCTAATCCACAACGAATCGCAGGGGCGTTTATGCCGTTCTTCCGCGCTCATGCCAACAAAGGAACCAAGAGGAGAGAGCCGTATCTCTACCCGGATAACATTCAATCAATGTTGAAGAATGCCGTCGAAATGCGGTACCGTCTCCTACCTACGTGGTATACAGCTTTCCGGGAGACTGAGATTACCGGTCTACCCCTTATGCGGTAAGCGAACATGCCCTAGCTTCAGTCTTTGTGAGATGATGACTGATTGGGTCGTGACGACAGGCCACAGTTCGTGGCACACCCTCAGGACGAGGCTGGCTTTGCTGTTGGGGATCAATACTATGTCGGCTCTTCTGGCCTGCTCTTCCATCCCGTGGTGGAGCCGGGCGCCACCGATGTAAAGGTCTATTTGGCTCCTGGTCAGGTGTGTGCACTTTCCCGATCCTCGGCGATGAAAATAACTAACACCGACCCTCAGCCATACTACAACTTCATCACAAACGAGGCTTATCCTACCGAAGAGGCGGGTCGCGAGGTCTTAGTGGATACTCCTATTGACAATGTGGCCCTTCTGCAGAGAGGCGGGACCATCGTGAGCACTCATGACGATAGGGGCGATTGTCGGTCGAGCGAGAACACCATGAATCTTGACATCACGCTCTATATCGCTGTCGGCATCGACGGGACTGCCGCTGGACAACTCTATTTGGACGACGGAGAGTCAATGTCGTATCAGGACGGAAGCTTCATACACCGATCTATCATCTTCAAGGACGGCAAGCTCCACAGTGCGGATGCGTCCAAGGGCTCTGCGAAAGGCAGAAGCTCTGTGGTCATCTCAAAGGTTGTTCTAAGAGAAGTCTCGAAAGACGGCGAAGCGAAAGTCGTCACCAAGACAGGTCTAGACTTACCTGTCGCTGCCGTTTGGGACTGCTCGCTTGTCTAGCTGCGAAGGGACGCAAATATAGATGAGTTAGATGCATGGGTACTTTCATCGCACGCGTTCGATCACAACGTGCATGAAGCTTATACATAGCGTGAGACTTGAAGTCCGTCTAGTCGGAAGCCTGTGGCACTATGATTAGCTCAAGCGGCCAAAGGGTCTATGGACACGGCCACAGTCGGTACTCTGCAGTTCACGGCTTATATCGTCTTTAAAGTACTCAAGTTGGAGACCGCCCCAAAATCCGTGGTGCTTACCGCCTTGAGCTCTGCGCTGGATGTGATTGGCAGTTGTACATTGGTAACGGCATATGGATCGTGATGCATGCACAAAGGTTACCCATCATCGACGCTACCATATCTATAAACCGGAATGCATAGGCCATTTAAGAGCTTTTGCGTGGAGATAAAGGGTCCCCTCCCTGTGCGTCCAATAGCTCGATCAAGGCGATTCTTCGTGAGACTTCTCGAGTTGCGTGCTCTTGAACTTCCTTGCAGGGATGCGACGCTCGAAGAGCTGGTCCAGCTCGGCTGTTGAGCGGTACTTGGTCTCGGGCAGGCGGAAATAACACCAGATCAAGCATCCCAGACAGAATGGCGCCCAGAAGAAACCTGTCTTCCCACGCCAGTTCCACGCGGTCGCGTTAATTTGGTAGTTGGTGAGAGTCGCATTGAAGACGGCAGTGAAGATGTAGCCCATACGAGCTAGCGCGACCGTCTTTGCGCGAAGTCGGTTGGAAGGGATTTCGGGAATCAGCGTGTAGCAGATGGGACCCAGCAGAACGGCGTTGTTGATCGTAAACAGGTAACAGACCCCGCCGGTTGCCCATGCAGTCCCCGCAGAAATCTCGGGAACACCTAAGCCGCCCATGATGAGGAGCAATGCGACCGTAATCATAAGTGTCGTGAGGTAGAGAGTGCGTCGACCGAAATATCGAAGGGCTGGCCAGCAGAAGAAGTTGCAGACGAGACTAAGAGCGCTAGCACCTAGACCCAGGCTGAATGCGTTGTCGGCGCTGAAACCGGCTTGCTCGAAGAAGTATGTGCCGTTGTTGAAGATTGCAAATCCACATAGGTTTTCGACCGAGTAGACCATGCAACAGATCTCGGTACGTCTGCGGTCCGCCTGTTGCACAAAGTCAGCACGGGCATGGAATCTTGAAATCTTAGCACTCACTCCCTTGAACAGGTCCAAATATGAAGCCGTAGGGTCCTCGTTCTGCTTCTCGAGGGCATCCGTGTATACCATGTGGGCGATTTGATCATCAAGGTCTTGCTCTGTCTCCGCACTGCTCGCAAGTCGGCGAAGTGCAGCCTTGGCTTCGACCAGGCGGCCACGTCGTGCAAGATAGACAGGGGAGTCGGGAGCAATGAAGCAGATGACAACGATGAAGGGGATCCTAAGGCCGAGAGATTAGCTATGCTCATCTCAAGATCAAAAGTTAACTTACCAGGCCCATTGTACCGCGAAAGGAATGCGATACGCCCACTCGGTCGTGTTATCCACGAATCCTCTCAGGATACCGGTACTGATCAGACCACCAATTGACCTATAGGCAGGTCGTCAGCTGCAGCTTGAGGTCCAACGTCTGCAACACTCACCATCCTATGGCAACGCCACTCGTCAGATAAGGTCTGATGGAGAGGGGTGCACATTCCAAAGCGTACATGTTGCTGATAATAAGGAAAACCCCAACAGGAGCACCGACGCAGATCTGGGCGCCTAGAAGACTCTGCACGTTCGGTGCCATGAATTGAAAGAGGACGCAAGGTACCATGACGGCGAGGGCAATGAGTTGTGTGTACCTGTAGCCAATACGATCCACAGCCCAACCGGTAAACGCTAGCCCAAAGAGTTGGCCAATCTTGCTGCCCTGCTTTAGGAGTGTTTGCCACTCTGCCGATACATTGTACGTTCCGTTGGCGAGACGATCGCCGTACTTGATCTTGAAGCTGTCCGTGTAGTTCTAAATGTAAGCGCAAGCCCCCGTAATAGTCTTTGACTCGTACTCACGCAGGCAATCCATACATACTAGCGACCAGGTTGTAGTCGTAGGCTTCAAACCAAAGTGTTACCGATATAGCGACGCACCACATGATTGCTCTTGGGTACCGGCGCACCGCTTGGACAAATGTCAAGCTTCGCTGAAAGTCTGCCACGGCTAGAGCTGTGGCATGGAGACGCTCAAGTTTGTCGTCCTGAACCCCAACCACAACGGGGTCTTGCTGTGATTTTTCGCCATCGTATTCTAGAGCTGTTTTGGAATAGAATCCAGCCGGGGTAATGACCGGCACGTCGTTCTGTGTCTGCATGTTGCCGAACGTTAGGCTTTCCGTGTGGGACGCGGATAGCAGACTTGAAGTCTCGTTGTGAGATGATGGGTGAAGACTATGATTAGGACAACACAGAGATCTGGCTTTATATGTCCTCGAAGGCAACTCCATATACCGAGTCCGATCCGCGAAAATGGGGATTGGATGGAGAGATTCGGAGATCTAGTGGACCGCTCACGACGCGGGTTAGCGTCCGACCTTGGCACAAGACATCAGGGACGGGATGTCTGATGTTGTGGTGGCGACCGTGAATGGTGCGGCCGGAAGGAGACGAAGATTGCCCTCCGAGGAACATCATTTGAACAGAATCCCAATGGGCTTCCTTCATGATTTGTGACGTACTGCATATTTTCGAACCGCGATAATGACGGGCGGAGTATTGCGCCAAGATTGGGGGGAGTCAGGGGCTGCACCACTACTGCGGAAGGATTCCAATGGAACCGGATCTCACCACGTTCCGGCCGCTCAGATCGCGGCCTAGAACAAGGCGCACGCGGGTCAGCCCCACAAAATGCCGCATTGCACGTACGCTTGACCCCTAGCTGGAGCGGGTCAATTACGCGAAGGACCCATCATTGACACATCCGACCAATCTGTTTGCCGAAGCCAGAGAGAGCCGAAGAATGCAGATAACCCGATGGCAGGCCGCCTCTTTCTCGGTTTGGGACCGATGAGCAGCATGATGTGACGGCAATCGAATTGACTATCAGCCGTGACTCCAGAGACAGATTGTCGGTGGTCCGCGGTCTCACTGACTTATATCTCATGCGAATTGAGGAATTCTTCATCGCTGTCACTCGATCGCCCGCCCGTTTGCTTATCACCTCTCATATCGCACATCTCGCAGACTCCGAGCCTTATTGAAATCAACTACAATGACCCTCACGAGGTGGGTCTGCAACGTACTGCATTGCACTGGCTTGGTCTGACGCTGATATCTTCCTGCAATGCACAGCTCTCCTCCATCTGACAAGGTCAATCGCGCAGTGTCCGTTCAGAAGAATGGGTGGGAGCACTTTCTCGTTGGTATTAGCCATAAAGACTGACCATAGGGTCTAATCGGATTCCAGAATCCGCAGCTCGGACAGGAAGTGGTGGAAGGAGGCTGTGGTATATCAAATCTACCCCGCAAGCTTTCGGGATTCCAATGGTGATGGCTTTGGGGACCTACGCGGAGCCATTGACTCCCTCGATCATATCTGCCATCTAGGCGCGAACACCATCTGGCTCTCGCCGATCTTCCAAAGTCCGCAAGTGGACTTGGGATACGATATCAGCGACTACGAGGAGATCCATCCGCCCTTCGGCACCGTCTCAGATGTGGAAGACTTGATCGCTCAATGCCATCTCAAAGGGTTGCGCATCATACTCGACCTGGTGATTAATCATACCTCGGACCAACATCGCTGGTTCATTGAATCCAGATCTAGTCGTGACAACCCCAAGGCAAACTGGTACCATTGGCGAGATCCAAAATACGGACCCGACGGTGAACGGTTACCGCCAAACAACTGGAGGGCCAATTTTGGGGGATCCGCGTGGCAATGGGACGATCACCGAGAGCAATACTATCTGCATCTCTTTGCCCCTCAGATGCCGGATATCAACTGGACGTCTGCGCCCGCTCGGCAGGCCATCTACGACTCGGCGATGCGCTTTTGGCTTGATAAAGGAATTGACGGCTTTCGAATCGACACGATGACAATCTATTCGAAGCCCTTGGACTTTCCGGATGCTCCCATCTCCGAGCCTGGATCCCCCTGGCAGCCGGGATGGCCCATCTATAGAAACCATCCCGGAGTGTATGAGATCCATCGCGAGATGCACGAACAGGTCTGGTCCAAGTACGGCGATCTTCTGCTGGTCGGCGAGTACGGTAATACCAGCAAGACGGATCTGGCGCTTCGATACTGCAGCGCTCAGGAGCGTCGCGTCAGTATGGGCTTCCAATTCGAATCAGTCTGCTTGGGGTACGAGCTTTCGCGGTTCGACGTCCAGTCCTGGGACGTACTCGATTTTAAGAAGCCGTTCGCCAAATGGCAACAGTTTGTTACCGACACCGATGGCTGGACCAGCTCCTTTTTCGAGAATCACGATTTGGGCCGCAGCATCTCACGCTTTGGCAACGATGACCCTTGCTACCGCGCGACGTCCGGCAAGATGTTGGCGATCCTCGCTGTCACTTGCAGCGGTACCCTTTTCATCTACCAAGGCCAGGAAATCGGGATGGTCAACGCGCCGCAGGACTGGCCGCTCGAAGAGTTCAAGGACGTGAATACGCAACGTAACTGGAAAGAAGCGCTGGACCGAGGCGCAACCAAAAAGGAACTCGCCGCACTACGAAAAACAATCGGACTAGTGGCTCGTGATCATGGTCGACTCCCGATGCAATGGTCCTCCGCCGCTAATGCTGGGTTCACCGACGCTGAGGCGACACCGTGGATGCGGGTTCACGACAACTATTCACAAGTCAACGTGGACGATCAGATCGACGATCCCAAGAGCTTGTTTACATTTTGGCGCCGTCTGCTAGACTTCCGCCGCACTCACATCGACCTCTGCGCGTATGGCTCATTCCGATACATAGACCCGGACAACAACGCGGCAATCACCTATGTAAAAGAATCAGGCAATCGCAAAGCTTTGATAGTCTGTAATTTCAAGTCGGACGAGCAAAAATGGCAGCTGCCAGAGGAGTGCAATGATCTGCATCTAGAAATCTGTACTATTCTCGCCCCAGACCCCAAGAAGCTGGCCCCATATGAGGCACGCATTTATTTCTAGCTCGACGATGTATTCTAGCTTGACAATGTATTATGGTATCTCAACCCAAAGATCCTGTCCAAAGACTTTGCAGCCACGCGTCAAAATCCGCCGTCGACTGTTGAGTGTCTACATGACTCTGGTCGACTGGAGCTGGAGCCCATGTGGTCCAGTCCCAGGCTGTGCCCGAAAACATATCCCCAACGTTCGTCCCAAGCTGTGTCGTGCTGATTTCGTTGTTGATCAGAGGGGCGCCAATGATGTCGCTGAGATACTTCCGGCCTTGCATAGCTAGACCATCAACGCCGTCCGCGCCGCTAAGCAGAGACCGGCAGTCTTCAGCGTATTCTGCGAGCTTGCTGCGCTCTTCCTCGGAGGTTGACGTGGCCCGCATCCTCGCAAATACCACTCCTGCGAAAGTGATGTCTAGTGGTACGCGCCTGGAACAGAGTCACGACTGAGCGCTGCTCAATAACGCATGGCTACCATGCTCACCAAGCTTTGAAGAACATGCTCGGAACATCAGTCTGCTGGCGATGCCGCAAGAGTCGCAGAGCACTATTGAAGCAAATCTGGGACGACCAGTGTTCAGTACAGACAACCACTTCCACCGGCTTACCTGCTGGCTTTCCTTGTATTTAGGCTGATCTTCGCTGTGACCGAGGAATGCAGCGTGTAGCTTCATACGGTATGACAGGATCTTCCAATCCCACGTATACCGAGCCCATGGCAAATAGTCGAAGAACTGGTTGGTTGAACGAGGTACTTCCAGATGTTCTCCTTCAATCGGTTTCAGAGCTGGGCAAAAGTCTAAGAGTTTGACAAGACCGTTATCAATGTCCATAATGGCTGTATATTTGGCCTCCAGCGTGGTAGCCAGCTGCGCAGTCGAATTATAGTTGTGCAATAGGCGAGCCAGACGACGCATTGCCAGGATGCTATCAGGCCATATTGAACTCAGCGATCAAACACGTGGGCACATCGGTTGGCTGACTAACTGGGATACGACGGTTGGCTCTGCGAGTGGCCGTATGGTACACGGCCGGAAGTCTGACAGATCCAGATCATCCGAATTGCATGGTATGATAGGCACGGGGGCTATTGAACGCTCAGCAAAGCCGTCGAAGGACAAAGATTCGGTGACTCACTTTGGGGGTACAAAAGGGTGTAGCCTCTGAGTACAGCGGGGGACATGCTGGAAAAGGGTCAGCCGGGATGTCTTTCGAGCTCTTACTCACCATTCGGACATGGCCAAGCACGTCCACACGCGACGTCCCATCTCCCTGTCCACGCGACCAAGTGAGGCAGGGATTGTAAAATCCTCATTCGCTCGCAGATGCAAGCCGAGATCCTGAGCCACGAGGAGTGCTCTGTGGAGAAGCATGCGAACGGTTCTAGACATGCTGTGACAGTAGTGAGTGGACAAAACGTGGCACACGCTCAGTACTGCTTACCCTAGAGCATGAGCAATCTTTCAGGTTGACGTCAGCGACAGTCGCGCATACAGGATATGACTGACCATAGGTAAGATGCAAATCGCCTGTAAGACAGCTAGAGAAGGCTTCCGATGCAGTGCGATCTCAATGCAATCGACTGCATGGCGATACCAGATGCGAGGGAGAGTAGCGATCTCCGCTAATGAGTGGATGAGCCTTCATCTTCTCAGACTGTGTAAAGAGAACGCCTTACTGCTATTGAAACCGTTGGCTACTGCAAGCTCTTCGTCCACGTAGAAGAGCCCCGACTATTAGGAACGACTGTCAGACCAGATACTTTCCCCGAACTGGAACCCCACTGACGCTGATAACGGCAAGATCTGCTTGGAGCTTCAGCGGATCGAGGTCTACAAGGAGACTGCTATGACTTACAAAGGGCAAGGCATCCCGCATCTGTATGAGGTGTTCGCCCGGTCTGTGCTATAGCTATCCACTGGGCGTGCCAGTCTAAAAAGGTGGGGCAGTGAACAGTGCAGTGGATCCAAGCGAGATATCGAAAATGGCACCCGACCACGAAGTCGCTTCGTGCCCAGGGTACTGTATCGAGAGCGACGTTGGGTTCTAAGTAAGATCCGGGGGACTGTAGAGCCGTCAGCCTGCACCGGTATCGCTGCTGGCAGTCACTTTCGCACTCACCGACGCGGCATCATGAGAATCAGCGATGGTCGAGGTTTCCTGCAACAAAAAGTCGGTCGCGAGGGGATCGCCGTCCTCCGGCTTCATCACTACACCATCGGGTTCGTCCTCCGAGTTTGCTATGGTATTGCGTCTCGCTATATGCCACTCGACTCCGTCCTGCAGTTCGGATAGTGTCTTCTGCAGCCGATCTATCTGTCTCTGTTGGAGGGTGACCCGCTGGTGTAGAGCAGCGTTCTCGGACGATAGCTCGTCCTGGGTCAAGGGGCGGCGCACTTGGTTCTCCGGGCGGCCACCATACGTCTGTCCTCGGATCGTGACTTGACTATCCCGATGTCATCTCCCAACATTCTGACACGTATGGAGCTCCTCGTGATATCACTCACGGCAAAAAGCACGAAGCGGCTCGACCCCGACGCAGACATTGATTACATGGGAGAACTCCATCGCATTTGATCTGGTGGTTGGAGCAAGCGGGTCAGCCTTCCGTGCTGTCGGTGTGATTCAACAATAATTGGGCTTCACTGACTTTTCTTTTATAGCAGTACTCGCAGCTGTTACGTGATCGTCGTGTCTCAGCATCAGGCTTGGACCTCAGTCAGCTTACCTGTTAATCTTGCGCGGTCGAGCTGCTGCATACGGCTTGTCAGAAGCAGCGGAGTGGGCGTGATTATCGTTGCCCATGACGCTCGCCCGACACTTCAATTGGCAAAGTCAAGATGCGGTGCGAGAAAGGTAGAAGAGCAAAGTGGAGCAGACGTTAAAACGGATCTGCAACAATGCAATTACGCTGTTTCTTATCTTGGACCAATCGATTACGGGAGAATCTGAAGATGACTGCGGACCCTGCTTCAGGTCTGGTGAGCACTTCCCACGCGCCTTTGTAGCCAATCCGTTCCAACCCGACGCAGCTGTACGACTCCTGACGCCAACATATCACCAAGTATCACTACGGCCGACACGTGGCTACTGGATGTCTAAGCGTCCCGTCTATGGCGCGCTCCCTGTATACAGGTCTCATGCACAGCAAGACACTCGATGTCGCAGCGGTTACAGCTGTCAAGCAAATGTGGATCCCTCAAGTCCCATAAAGGGCTCCGATAATTGTGAACGTAGGGCTGAGACAGATGCGAAAAGCGGCGATGTAGCACTCTGACCCCTGCAAAGAGCCCAAGCCAGCTAGAGACGACTTCGTTGCTCGACCTCCCACGACAAGAGCGGCCAGTCACTCACACAGAGCACTTTTGGCACACCTGCTCCCCGTTAGACACGAAGCCGACATCTCATCCAGTTGTCGCCCACTGCTGGAAAAGCGGAGCCACACTATCTACTCGTATGGTCCCTGTCACATCACACGCATAAATTAGATGCATAGCCATAAAGAACCACTGTCGATCGACCAGAGCAACTCATTCTGCTGGCAGACCCCAGCTTGAAGGACCGCCCATCGTCCAGGTGGTGTCCGCCGAGTTGTAGATACCAAACGTCGCCATGAAGGAGTCGAAGTCAAAGCCGTTGAGGGATGTTCCAATGTCAGACCAATCGAGTCTGTCGAGAGGTTGAATGCCAGTCGCTAGATCCATTGACACGTTGTCTCTCGTCGTGTTGATGCTATTGCTTAGCATGTCATCGATACCGTTGTAGGCAGGCTGCTCTGAAGCTGCATTGCGCGGAAGATAGGAAACTGGTGATGCACTTGATATTCCGAGGGCAGAGCCGTTCAGCACCTGATTTGATCTTGACAGCTCAGTGTGGGGAACAAGGTTTGATACTTGTACTTGGACGTTACCCGATGAAGGTTGCTGATTGCAATCCGCTGAAGGTACAATGTGGACAGAACCGCTTGTCCGTGGGCGTCTCTTTCCGAGTAATGCCAGGTCTTCATCATTGGTAGGAGCAGAGTGGCCAGAGTCGAGGAAGTTTCGGTGTGCGGCGTCACGAAGGGGGCGTAACATGGCCTACAGCGTTCGTGAGTACGGGTTATATCGAATCAAGCCAACTGCACATACGTGTTCTTCATGCTTGCCTGCATCTTCGAACAGCTTCACACCGTCTTCCAGCGCCAAGAGAGAGGACTGAGCGAGCATAGACTGCGGTGCGCGAATCACTGCCGCCGCCAAACAAACACAAGCAGTAAAGGCGTGGAACTACATATCATTAGCGCTTGGCGCTATTCATATGTACTCACAAGAAAAAACCATCGCCGCTGGATGATCTGTGGCGCATCGTTGTCCAACTGCCGGACGACAAAAAGGATGAGTTTGCACGCTTCTAGACATCCGACAAAACTGGGACTGTGCCATAAGTCAGCCCTGTGAGTGTTTCAGCCACGGCAAACTGACCAGTATGAGGATCGTAACGGTTCCTCGGGACACTCCTCCAGAGCTCGAGTGAACCAGCCGCGATGCAGCACTAAGAAACACAAGTTCTGTGAAATTTTACTTCAGCTGGTTGAGCGCTTCGGTGTCAAACACCACGTACACATCGGAAACGCATTGCGAGACGCTGAACATGGCGAGTCCGAGCCGGAGACGGTTGCGGTGATGTGGACCACAGCTGTCTGTGATATGTCAGTGACAAAGCCAGTCGCACGTGCACTTACCCAGTTTCTTCGTTTGCAAGCTCTTTTGGGAGATGTTGTTGAACTGCAAGACGTTCAGTGCCATCTAGACGAGTGCAGCTCACAATTGCGGAACTCTCGATCGATCGCGGTGACTTTCTCATAGGGTGTCGGTGTGACGGAAGATTGTTCGTCGTTGATCTTGCATTCCAGCTGACATAAGCGATACTAAGCTGGACTTTAGCGTCGCACGACGACCGTAGGCAGAGCTGCCTTACTCTGTACTCGTGATCTGGGGCCGTGGTCAGCTTGGGCAATTGATGAGTGGGAGGAGCGCTCACAGTAATCTCCTCCCGAAGGAGTGCTGGGAAAATGGACGTCGTATGTTCCATTGGTCATGCCTGCAATACCAGGGGGTGGTAAGGGCTAAGCTAGCTACATTATCCGATGTGACTCACTCCGCGGTCTGGCGCTGATGACGGATTGAGCAATGTCGTACGAAAAGACCTATGCCCCAAGTAAGCGATTCTTCATCAATCCACCACAACATCACTTGCCTCCCAGAATACTCGTCTTCTTTCTTCCGCTACCATATCGGGCAACCCAAACTGCGTGCCATCTCGATGTAAGCCCAATGCCTGAACCACTCGCATGGCAAGTCCCAGCAATGGCCATGTGGATTGGTTGGCGAGTACGGGTCGACCACCATTATGCAACCAAGTGACCATGAGGTGTATCGCTTGCACGACTACGCATTGGAGTTTTAGTAACCGTTCGTCACAATGTGGAGAATTGACGCACAAAGGATGGTCCCGGAAGAGTCCAGTGACAGGCTAGCTCTTCCCAAGGCATACAAGTCGCAAGATAGTGGGTTCGCTGATCGTGAATGGCAATTAATCAGTATGATAATCAATCTTCACCGTAGTGATAGGGCCAAGACATACTTTCAGCACCAGCCTGCGATGCCGAATCGAACAAAGCGCCCAAAGCCAGTGTAAAATACAGCACCGCTAGCCTCTGAGGGTCATCGTCTGGTCTTTCGCTGTAAAAGCGATCAAGGAAGTCTGCGAAGAAGGATTCCTCCAGCAGAATGTTGGTTCCCCACGCCACCGACTGACAGTTCATTAGCGGCTGACTGCCCACAACTTGTCCGAAGCGACTTACGTCAAAGAAGATACGTATGAGACGAAGAGCTTCATCACGCTGTGGTAGCCGAGTAACAAGACTAGATATCGTATGTTGATGGTGGAGTGCCGAGTCGCTTTCGAAGAAAAAACCCTCAATCCATCCTTTTCTGAATTTGTACGGGCCACTCGGCTCCTGCCGCTGTGTTCGCGAAGCTACAGGTGACCCGTTCTGCAGTTCATCTGAGCTGGGGGCTGTTTCTCGTAGCGGTCCGGTACTCACCGCAAGGAACAGACTTGACGCGTCTCCGTAGAACCGGCTGCTCCTCATATCTCCTTGGTCTATCTGTAGATGACCGGCTTGCTCGGTTGGACTGTGGTAGACGATTGGAGGGCTCATAAGATCCACCTCTCCAGTTGGTGCATTCGTAGGCCAAGCAGTATCAAAGGCGGAATCGTAGTTCAAGTGCTCGGGAACACTCATTGCAGCTCTTTCTTTGACTTTACCTTCAGCAGATATTGGATCCTCCTGCGTTCCTGAAAACACTACGCCGTCCACTACTGCGCTATCAAGATGATAAGCATTGCGCAGAAGAGGATGGTCCCCGTTGCCACCAGTGAAATTTAGGAGTGCCTGCTCCAGCGATGCGATGCGGTCGTGGAGAGCCTGCGGGAGACAATCAGTATGTAGAACTGAAATGGAGAAAGGCCGGAACCTACCTCACTACTGTCCAGAATCAATCTACCAGTGACTCGTCAGCAATGATGACATCACAGCAACGATGGCTTTACTCGCGTTCGCCCTCTGGAGGGTTTCAACGCCCCGTCTGGACAAATAGATCCTTTGCCGCGCCTGATACAATTGTTACATGGTTCTTGTCGATCGCATCTACGGAGCAGACTAAAGTCAGTGCCGCTGGCCTATAGCAAGATTGCGCGAACTGACCGAAGTTTCAAGCGGCGACATTCCGCACCTAGGCGCGATAAGCTTTCAAGCTCGACGAAAAGGGCGTAGGAGGGACTCACAAGACTTGACTTTGCTGATGGTACTAGCGCGGCGCCTCTTGACCACTGGCTTGGTAGTGTGATCGCCATCATCGGATGACACCATCTTGAATACTGTATGGGTGGATGAAGTCGGAGTTGAGACGGAAGTGAAGCGATATATAGGATGTTATGGGATCTACATACCCTGCACTGGGGATATAAGCATCTTCGGCTATCACCGGGCATGGCAGTAAGGCTATTTATTATCACTTCTTGCATGTCTATAGACGATCTACGAGTACGCTACATGGCGTGGCCAGCTACAGGCTACTAGACAGCTCCTCCATCTCCGTGGCCTGCTTCTTCATGGCGCCTAGCAGCATGGCGATGTCTCGGCCAGCCATCGCAAATCTGTCAGAAATGGTCAACGTCAGGGAAAACTTCATGTTGCCGTCGGCTCAAGTGAGACTTGGCGGTTGGTCGAAACTTACCGAATGCACGAATGCTTCTTTGCGAGCGCCTTTAGCAGATCAGGTCGGGGCTCGAGACCACCAAGACCAACAAAGACTGATGCCTCTGACGCTGCTGTAGCAATCTTATCCACTGCCGCGTGGAATTGGTCCGAATCATACTCGCCGGGTATACCTAACCTGTATTAGGTCTTAGCAGATACAGGCGACTAAGACGACCGATACATACTCCATGCAAAGGTCGGCACATCCTATCAAAACAGCATCAAGACCAGGGACAGCAACAATGGCCCTTAGGTAGTATGACGGTCAAATACACTGTTCAGCTCTGTTAGAGACAAACTCACTCGACATTGCTCAAACCTTCCTCCGTCTCGATCATAGGCATGATCATGACCGCGTCATTCACCACTTCGCCGATAGCGGCGTAGCTTAAGGTGGTATCATATTGGGTCATTGCAGTAACCATTGTGACCGAACGATGTCCCTAAATCGAGTCCATAAACCGGACTGCTCTAAACCCAGATTCCTACACGAACTCACAACTGGCGGGAACTTGGATGCTCTCACACAGAGCTGTGCTTGCTGCACCGTGTCGACGTGAGGCACAATGATAACCTGTGCCCCAGAGTCGAGACTGCGAGAGATCCATTCTTGCGCGCAAGTTGGCACAACTACCATCGGGGTGATTCTACAGGATGTTCAGCACCTCGAAGTGGCTCGACCACTCACCCTACATTCAAGCATGAAACCGCCATATCCTTCATCGATTCCATTCCCATCGCCATATGCTCCAAGTTCATGAGGACACCGGAGTAGCCTGTACGCTTGGCGATTAGGGGCATCTCTGTGGAGAAGGCAATTCGCATGCCGAAGGAAAACGCCAACTTATTGGCGAGCATTCGCTCTTTCACGAGGTTGGGCCGAACGACCGCCTGGGCCTTGGCAAGCTGCTCTGAGGTGACTTTTGAGGGCATCGCGAATGTTGTAGCAGGTGTATAATGATGAGTGGATCCACACGAGAGCAATCTGCATCAACAGCTGTATATCACGCTGCAGATTGCTGCTGCCTCCAACTCCGAGAAGCGGACTTTGGTGCGTGACTGATCGCAAACATGTTGCTGAAACGGATTAGAACGCGCACTTTGCCGGCCGGTTCACTTTCAGGGACCTGGAAGAGCCGGGATACAGAATCTGTGCTAGCCGCTCAGCATGATAAGACGCGCAGCCAACCATAGCCGTCCCACGCTGTGACACTCATTTCGATTTTATAGGGGAGAAGCACTACACAGTACATGCGCAGAAGAATTCGTCTATTTTAGTAGGGATACAGCACAGCGCCCCCCGCGTCATTCTTCCTGGGATCACCGGCGGACTCCCACCGAGGTCCTGGCTCAAAAGTCATGGCGCACGGTGTGCTTCGGTTGACTTTCGATCGCTCAGCCTTAAAATACATGAGACGACCGGCGGACTCACAAGCGACCCATTCGATCTTATGACCTTTGGCTTGCAGTGCACTCGCTATCTCTTCCGGAAACCCGTCCACCACGATGCTCCCATGCTTGCTTGTGCGCTCTAGCTGTGATACATTGGGCAGCACCTGATTGTGCAATCGAGCAGCCCGTAGTGCCTCTGCAGCAAACATTCCGTGTTCCTAGCGAGACTGTAGGCACATGCGCTGATTCCTTAGGAGCTGACTCACAAGAACGTTACGAGCTACCTGAGCGTTCGCTGATATGATTGTGCTGCCTCCCGCTGAACCTCCTGCAAGAATCACCTCCCCTTGTCCGTTTTCGACGATATAAGGACAGCTCGAGCTGAGCGGTCTTTTGCCTCCGGCGACTACCAAACTGTCAGATGGACGGCGCGGACTTGACTGAGCTTCCTCACCGTAGTTTGCTACTGACGGCCGATATCCGGTACCGTTGGGCCGCCCTTTGACGGAAAAGTCATCCATGGAATCATTAAGGATGAATCCGCAACCTGGCACCATGATGTGACTGCCCCAGTTCAGACCGATGGTGGTTGTGATAGAAACTACCAAGCCAGTTTCATCGGCTGCTGTGATATTTGAAGTCCCTGCGTCTTGAGGCATCTCGGCACTGAGTAAGATGGAATGAGCTTCATCAGATTTTATGAGCCGAGCATCCTGCGATAATCACTTGGAGGGCATATAAAAGTCTGGCGGCTGAGTACGTGTGTCGTCAAGCTTTCTTGACATACTAGCAGTGTTGGATTCGGATATCCACCGCGTTTCCATGTCGGTCATATCAGGCAGGAAATCGGGATCTCCCAGTTCGGTTCGTTGGCCATAGGCAAGCTGAGAGGGGCTCAGCGTAGTCCATCGTTACGCCGCAGTTGCACTTACTCGCAAAGCTTCGGTCACACGATGATGATCCAAGGCAGAGTCATAGGCTGTGTGGTCGAAATGGTCCAAGATCCCCATCGCAGTCAGCCATATGGCGCCAGATGCAGGCGCAGGAACTGTGTAAAGGGTATTTCCGCGATAATGACCCTTCAACGCCTCACGCCATTTGGGTCGGTAGTCTGTACGGTCGTATGAGATCAGCGATAGGGACGTTTCGACTCATAAGAGCTGACCTCGCAAGTCGTGAAGACTCATAAGACCATCACGGTCCTTCACGCTCTTAACAATGGCCTCGGCTATGTGCCCTTCGTAGAATGCTTCGGCACCATTCTTAGCGATCGACTCCAGCGTCTCCGCGAATTCCGGTCGCTTGTATATGTCTCCAATTGATAGCACCTTTCCGTCCTTGAAAAGGTTGTGAAACATCGGATCTGACTCGTAGAAGGACCCAGCTATACTGTCTGAACCTGGAGGGACACATTCTTTCAAGGTAAACTGGCAATAGGAGCGCAATTAGTACGTTGCTTTCACAATCACACGTACGTCTCTTAGATCCTCACATACCGCAGCACCATCGCGAGCCAAACGGATGCTCGGCTCGAACAGCGTCGCCCAATCGAGTCTGCCGTACCTCTGATGGAGTTCCTGCAGACCTCGCATTTGGCCTGGCACAGCTACTGCTGAACCGCCAACCGAAGTTGACACCCCGTTGCTGTAAAATTCCATGGTCACCTCTTTCTACTCATTGCACATGCGTCAGTACCGCGCTCGGTATAGAAAGCCACAACTTACAGGTGCTGTATGTCTGAAGTCGAGTGCTTCATAATTGCCCTCGGATGTTCGAATGATCGCAAATCCACCTCCACCAATGTCAGAATGATAAGGTGCGAGCGTGTTCACAGCCAAGATGGTCGCAATGATGGCGTCCACAGCGTTGCCTCCTTGTGCTAAGATCTGCGTGCCGATTTTGGACGCCCGGACCTGCTCACTGACCACGGCGCCTGCTAATGGCTTGTGATCTGGCATATTTGCGTCGAGTTGGCTGTAATTCAGATGCTTTCACGGCATATAAGCAGCCTCTGAGATGCCGAGTATATAAAGTGATAAGTCACGGTACAGAAGTGTCGCGCGATTGACCAACTCCGCTGAGCGGACTTGTGTGCGGCTAAGACCTAGGTCGTCCAGTTATTTCAGCCGTTTCAAAGAGCATCGATACGACTCTCAATTGTGATAGCACTATCGTCGCACCACATCCAATGACAGTAACCTGCAAGCGAAAGATCTTGTGCATTGGGCCCGCCCAAGGGGCGCTGGAGGAGTATAAGGAGCTCGAGCAAGACTACGAGATACACTTGATACACAGAGGCTCTCGTCGAGAGGTGAGGGCGTATCACCGCGAAGCATACTGACCGCTTACATGTTACAGGTATCTGCAGAAATCGTGGACAAGTGCACCAATCATGGCCCGTTCGAAGCCATGTTCATCCTCTTTGCCAACGGCAGCTACGCGCCAATCAACGAAGAGCTCCTGAAACCATTATGGGAAAACGGAAATCGTATGTTCTATCGCCGAAGTGTGACGAAGCTCATATCGGATGCAGGCGTCGGAGTCTTTGCGCAATGCGGTGCTGGGTACGACAACGTCTGCGTGGATGACTTCACAAAGAATGGGTGCTTCTTCACCAACACGCCAGACGCTGTGACCGAATCGACTGCAGACTTCACCGTATATCTCTTCTTAGCTGCACTGCGCGCTTCGACCTACTGTGAGGTCGTCGGCCGCTCAGGTGCCTGGCATAAAGGCCTGGAGCTGTCAACGGATCCCAGAGGGCTCACAGTCGGTGAGTCACAACGCAGTGAATTGGCAAGGGAGGTCTAGCTGATCTCGATACCTGCAGGAATCTTCGGTATGGGACGGATCGCAAAGGACTTCGTGCGCAAGATATCGGCTTTTGGCCCTCGTATCATCTACAACACTCGGACACAATTGTCCGCGCAGCTCGAAGAGGAACACGGCATCACCTATACTTCCAAACAAGATTTGTTGCAAACAGCAGATGTGATTGTCTGTCTTACACCTGGAACAGCAGACACCTATCGCATGATAGATGCAAAGGAATTCGAAATGATGAAGGGTAAGTGAATGAGATCCTAGAATAGGATACTGACGCATCTACCATGCAGACGGCGCCTTTTTCATAAACTCATCTAGAGGCACCGTTGTAAACACGGACGAGCTCATCGCAGCCCTGGAGTCGGGCAAAGTGAAACGAGCGGGATTGGACGTCTTCGAAGATGAGCCGAATATCCCGCAGTATCTCCTTGACAGTCCAAGAGTGACTGCAACGCCTCGTGAGTGGCCAGCACCCCCATTCTACCGACGGGACTGACATTGTGCAGACGTCGCGGCGTATACAACGGGGACGATCTATCGAGGTGAAAGGGATGCCATGGCGAACGTACGGGCGTACTTAGAACAAGGGGTGCCGGTCGATTGCGTCAATGGACCTTTCTGAGTGAAACCAGTTGGACTCAATGTGACGTACAGTAGATGCAGATAGTGACCATTCTCCAGTCCTGGTGCAGATGGCGATGTGCAGTGCTAGATCAAAACTTACTACCCCACAGAGGTCCAGAGTGCATTCATACGATACATAGAGGAAATAATGAAGAACAAGATCAAGTAGGCCTATCACGCGTAGATACTGTCCGCTCCCTTGTAGATCCACTCTCCGCCATCGTAGCCTTGCATAGCTGGCCAGGTGTCCATTGGTTCACGACCAATATAGCGACCGCCACCCGTCCTGCCTGCGTACAAGCCCAATAGGCGCAATACTTCTGGTGGCATCTTCTTGAGGACCTCGGGGGGACAAACATACGCTGTCAATTCTCCTTGACGGAAGTTGTCCGACTGGCTCAATCGTCAACACGGATAATATATGACCGCTGAGGGCTAGCAGCAACTCACGATAGCGAAAAGACCGTAGATTGTTCGTACCGCATTTGGCTCATTAGGCTCGCAGTTGTTGGCACCCTGTAGGTGTAAGTCATGACATGGACTGAAAGCGCGTAGAGCAAGAGCCACCTACTGCACCGTGGAAGATGTTGCTGAGCCAAATCGCGAGGGACCCTGTGCGACGTCAGTCAGAGATGGCATCCTTAACGAGCCGCAACATACCTTTCTTCATCTCCACAGCAATCGTGTCCTCTTGAGTGGGCATGCGGTCTTGCGGCCACACATGAGAGCCTGTGGAAGGTGTCTTAGTATGAATGAACAGGAGAAACGCCGGGGCAGACCTGTACTTACCGGGAGCAACGTGGGTTCCTCCATTGCGTGCCGTGACGTCGCAGCCAGCGACAAATGTGGACACTGTTTTCCATCCTTAGCAATTTTCAAAAATACACAGGTAAAACACTCACCGCCGTTGACGAGACTTTCTGCTCCCGTACGTTGAATTGCGGCCGAGTTGAGATCTCTGCGGATCGCATGAGCCATACAACTACTGAGTCGCTGACTTGACTTACCGGTGAAGCCTCTGATCGTTTGCGCCCGGGCTTACTTTGTAGCCGATGTTGGTGTGAAGCCAATCTGTGAGACTGTCAGCTGTCAATACCCGTACTGAACTCAAAAGTTATCGCTTACAGCCTGTTTTACGATACACCTTCTCGTCGCCTCCCCACTACGTTTCGTGTTAGTGATAGCCGTCAAGTTTACAAGCGGTACTACGTACATCCCACGAGTCTGGACAAGGAAATCAGCATTTGGACCAACCTAGCTGGTTTAGGAAGACTGACCGTGAGTGAGAAACTCTTCCATGACTGAATCAACAGCCAGTCAGAGAACGGCTAACACATCGATGCACAGTCTTCCACTAACCTTGATGCCAGACTTTGCGTTGCATACTGAGTATTCTGTCAGCGTCTGTGTGGACTTGTAGTTCCAGCTCGGAGGGACCTCTCACATTTTGCACAACTCCTCTGGAGCTGAGCCAATCAAACCGTACGCCGCTGTGGTGTGGGTCGCTCGGCCTTTTGTCCCGTGGAAGCTGTCGGCAGCGCGACCTTCGGCCTCGCACTTTTCAAAATGGATCTTCGCTTTCGCGTTGAGCGCATCGACCTCATCATCGGGACACTGTAAACTTGTATTAGTAACCAGATTCGGAGTAGTCGAAGCCGGACCTCAGCTCACAAAGTCTGAAAGAACAATGACGCCGTCTCGGTGGAGGATGCTCAAGATCTCCTTGATGTCAGTGGTCGCTGGCACGGTCTGAACGCTGGGTTTGTTGACTGCAATGGGCATGGTGGGTAAGTTCCAAGTTGTGTCACGAAGTACAAGTCACGCTTCGCTTTCACAGTCCTTATCAGAGGGCTCTGTACGCTGCCAATCATCTATGTTACGAGTTCCGCGCCGCTCTCAGAACTACAACTCCGACTGACGGGTTTGAGGTCATAGTACGGCATAGCACAGCGTCGGACAATTCCCGCCTCATCGAACTGTGATCGAGTGGCGTTTAGTTCAATTAGCCTTAACCTTTCGGGATACGCAGGCGAGCAGAGATAAGCATTCTGTCTCAGAGGGGTAAATATGCAGCCGGCACAACCGTGCCGTGTGCTCTGTATGCTTATCTATGTCTATTCTGGAACTCCGTGCGTCGGACATGAACGGTGTGCGACAGTACGGTCTGTCTGCCGGTCGCTGACACATATCTTCCCAACCGTTCGAGGGGATACACGTCTTCTTCGACCTCACCCCTCCCGTTGCCGCCTCCGTCCGCTGACTTGTCTTACTCACCGAGAGACTGGCACTAAGAGACGAGCAACATGTCCGACGAAGAACACAAGTCTGGCACCGAAGATGCTGTCCACAACGGCAAATTCCGCAGCCTCGATGTCAAGATCATGGAAGTGGCCGATGCTCAGACAGAGCATCAAGCTCATATCGGCGTTGACGAAGAGCTGTCTCCTGAAGAGATCGAGATTGAGCGAAAGTTTCTGCGCAAAATCGATTGGCATATCATGCCGTTGCTTTTGACGACTTATGGCTTTCAAGTGTGTACTGGTTGTATAAATATATGGTTGAGTGCTTACAGATACGTTTAGTACGCCGATAAAATCTCGCTGTCGTCTGGAGTCGCGTTTGACTTGACCAAAGGAGCTGTTTTGGTGGGCAACGACTATGCTTGGCTGTCGACCGGATTGTAAGTCGGCCTACATGAACGACAGCAAGACTGTCTCTGACCTCAATGCTCAGCTACTTAGCGTACCTCGTCTTCGAGTTTCCCTTTGCATTCCTTATGCAGAAGTTCCCACTCGACAAGGTTCTGGCGTACACAGTGCTGTGTTGGGGTATTTGCGTCCTGTGCATGGCCGCGTGCAACAACTTTGAACAGCGTGAGTGATCGACAACCGAACGATCACCCCTGCAATGTCTGACATCATGCAGTGATGGCTGTAAGAACGATCCTTGGTATCCTTGAATCTCCGGTCAGCCCTGGTTTCCTCATTATCATCTCTGCATGGTACAAGCGAGAGGAACAGGCGTCTCGCTCCATTGCATTTTTGTGAGTGGTTGGCGTGCTAGCACGTTGCACAATTGCTGAGTCACTACCTGTTTGTAGCGCTATGAACAGTTTCTTCTCGCTGTTCATTCTCATGTGCAACTATGCCGTCGGAAACGCCGCCGTTGGTTCCGGTCTCGCGTCCTGGAAGGCAATCAACTGTGAGTCATGCGCATGCGTGAAGTGTACTGGCTAACGCCTTCACCAGTGTTCCTTGGCAGCTTGTCCTTTGTTTGGGGTATCATCCTCGTTTTGACCCTTTGCACACCCAAAAACGCCCGATGGCTCTCGCTGGAGGTAGGTAGCTCGCAACTCGGTTGAACTCTCTGTTAATCAGGCACTGCAGGAACGGAGCTATGCTCATGCACGACTGGTCCGCAACAAGACTGGCGAGTCCACATCAGGCTATGCCATCAAATGGGACCAAGTCTGGGAGGCGTTCCGTGACCCGCAGGTTTACTTCATTCTCGCTTTCACATTCCTTAACTGCTTGGCGTCAGGAGGTGAGTGATGGCCGACAAAGCGATTTCACAAGCGTTATTAACCGTCCTATTCCGCTCAGGCTTTTCGACATTCTCTACTCTTATCCTCAAGTCTTTTGGTCTCACAACAGAAGAGACTATATCGTACCAGATTCCATGGTATGCGATCATGTTTGTGGTAAGTTGCATCCTTAGCAGATCAGATTCACTATGCTAATCTACGGCGTGCAGGGCTCGGTTGCGATTGGCTGGCTCTCCCAGAAATATGCCAACAAGAACTACTACCTTATCTTCGCTTTCTGCTTCAACATCCCACCCCTGATAGGGATCTTCCTCGAAGGCCTGCTTCCCAACAGCAAGCACTGGGGCCGCCTGGTGAGTCAACTACTTGCTTGTCGACGAGATTTCCAGCAGCTGAGTTGTGGAATCAGATCGGTTTCTGGATCACCGCCACGTACTGCCCCGCTTCGTACTTGGTCTGGTCGACTACTGGATTGAATATCGGTGGACGTACCAAGAAGAGTGTCGTGCAAGCCTTGGTCTTCATGTCCTGGTGTTTAGGCTTCGTCATTGGTCCTCAAGCTTTCCAGTCAAGTACTGCCCCTTCGTACCGCCCGGGACTCTACTTGTGTTGCGCTTGCTTCATCGCTATTGAAATCGTCACTGTCTGCTGGTTCCTCTGGATCCGAGGTGAAAACAAGCGCCGCGACAAGGCTGCTGAGCAGATGGGCATCACGCCTGAGCAGGCGGCAATCGAAGGATGTCTCTTTGGTCTGCAGGACATGACGGACAGGGAGGTGAGTCGTATCACTGCTTATTGGCACGAGTCGTCCTGACCAAAATGAGCAGAACATCCACTTCCGGTATCACTATTAAAAGGTTGTTCTGGCGTTTCGTGATGGATGAGGATGGACAGAACGCGGACTTTTTGCAACGCAGTTACAGTGCTTGAGACTCGCTATTGTACTCGGTGTTATCGGTGGCATGAATTATAGTAGCCCTGGCGTCTACCAATGTATCTGTCTTGACTATCATAAGACCAACTTCAACGTCTTCAACTCGAACGCTCTTATATCCACTTGCACCGCTATTCCACCAGCTGCTGAGGCCCATTCAACTGGGTCCTCGTCTTCCATCGGTTCCTCAAGTATGTTCACCCAAGACAGCGAGCGAGGCGATACACCAGAACTTTAGTCGATTCAGCACACTGCAAGACAGCACTATAACTTACATGTTAATCACACCCTTGTTTCTTCCACCGAGACTCTCGAACATCCTCAATATTATACTTGTCTCGCCCGAATTGTGGTCGTTCTCCCCGCGTTTGATCGTCTCCAGGACGATCGCATCGCTGCCTGGACCAGTGATGGTAAACTGTGTCTTGATTAATACACTAGCGTTTTGCTGAGCATCGATGCGGACGTAAGGCTCGTTGGTGAATTTCAAAGCGTCCTTGTAGACTCCGCTTTCTTGTAATCGTCCGGTGTGAGGGATTATGGCGAATGAGAAGTTGTGTCGACCTTGATCTTGCGTTGGATCCGGAGCAGTCGCAGAGCGCAGCATCGAAAGGCTGGAGATCAGCGACATCATGTTATAGCATAACTTACCGCATCTCGTTGCCTTCTGTGGCATACCCGTACTTGTAGTCACTCGCAAATGCGACACCATAACCAATCTCACTGAGATCGGCAATCATATGTGCGCAGACTTCGAATTTGGCTTGCTCTTGTGTAGTATTGCGATGCGTAGGCCGCTCGATCAGACCGTATTGCGTGCCGTACGTCGCGTTGGGAGCGTGAATATCGACGGGTAAGGCGACTGCTGGTCAACAAAGGGCCGGAAATGATTACTCACATTTCAAGAACTTGTGCTTCTCGTACCAGTCCGCCTCGACGTCGACTCGTATCAAAGAGCGTTCGTTCGCATTGGTGTCGACAGCGTCAAGAGAGATCTGAAGTCAGCCTGGTCATAGCGGAGAGAACTCACTGTCAGAGCAACTCTGCTATCACCGAAGTTGCTCTCAGCTTTCAAGCTTGCTCGCAGTGGTCCATCGGCGACGATTTCGACGTTGTCAAAGTGAAGAGTCGTTGCACAGTCCAAGTGATAGATCTCCGCATCCCAGGCATCATACGCCAAGGGCAGATCCTCGTACAGCATGAGACCGCCATCGTTAGCGCGGGGGCCTGGTAAGATCAGCTCGCGCTGCAAGGCTAGGTCGATCAAACTAGTGATCCGGCCGCTGGAGATCGTAAGTTGAAAGTGGGCGTTGGAAAGTATGTAATTGTTGCTCTCCAGTTTGGCCGAAGGAGCGACGAAGTGTGTGGCATCGATGACAGATCCAACCCCCTTGTCGTCGGTGCTGATGAACGCAAGTACGTTGCCATTTGGCTCGGCTTGACCCGCAACGGACATAACTGCGGCTACTGTTGGGTCGACCGCAACAATCTGCTGCCTAGACAGCCTGAGAGGGTCGATAACGATGATGGAATCGGTATGTGAGTCTGCAGCGCCATTGACGGCTTTTGACCCCGGGATGAGGTATCCCCATACGGCCTCCAAGAGTTGCTGCGCTTGTGCCATACGTCGTTCGTAGATCTCAAGCGCGTCGTCTACCGCCATCTTGATGGATGTACCCGGTAGTACGTCGTGGAACTGATTCAACAAGACATCGCGCCATATCTCGTCGAGCCCATCACTAAATGATCAGCGCTTTCTTTCTCTGATCCTGCTCACCGTGGGTATGTATACGATTCGTCATGCAGCGACGCCAAAGTTGCGAAGTATTCGATGTCCCTAAGAATTCTCTCCATCTGCTTGTTGCCCCGTTTCAACCCTTCTTGACTAGTATAGGTCTGTCCTATCAGCTTTTGTCGAACGCGCACGACTTACTCCTCGGTGAAGCTCAAAGTAAAGCTCGCCTCGCCAAGTCGGTAGCGTTTTACCGCCCTTGGTCCTTTCGCGGAGCGTGTCAAAGAAGTCAGATACCCCTCCAATCTTGATTGAGGGGACGTCCGAGGTGATTGCAGAGGCCGATCTGAATCGTTGAAACTAGATAAATGTTAACAGAGTTCATGATCATATACCAACCTTTTCGAGCATGAGCGAAGTAGGCCCGCCACCACCGTCACCGTTGCCGAAGAGCAGCAAGCATTGATCGGTCACTTGCAAGTTCTTGTTCTTGGTAGCACCGTTCTGCAGTTCAACATAGTCCACTTGCGAGTTATAGCTGTCGACCGGGGTCATATGCGACAGCACCTGGCTGCCGTCTAGCGCCACCCAGTTGAAGGTGGAGTGTGGGAACACGTTGATATTGTTCCACGATAGCTACACCATAAGCTCGGCTTTACGGCTCATGCTCACCTTTTGAGTGAAGAAGTAGTCAATACCGGCCAAACGTAGGATCTGCGGCAGCTGACTGGCGTAGCCAAATGTGTCGGGCAGCCAAGCTTCTCTGCAGCGGATACCAAATTTCTCGGTGAAATACCTCTGGCCATAGATGTATTGTCGACACAAACTCTCTCCCGAGGGCAATACGCAGTCATGCTCCAACCACGCCCCTCCTACTGGATGGAATCTGCCCGCTTTGACTTGCGCTGCGACGGACTCGAACAAGGAAGGATAAAGCTCCTCTAGCCACGCGTATTGCTGGGCCGAAGAAGCTGCGAAATGATGCTCGGGGTAATGTTCCATCAGATCGATCTGACTGGACCACGATCGCGCGATCTTCTGCTGTGTTTGGGTATATCGCCATAGCCATGCAGTATCGATGTGGCTAGCTGTCAATGTCATTCATCTCGCTTGTTGCTCACCAATGACCGATACACCAAATCTTGCTGGCATCATCTACCCCTTTACCGGCCTCCACATTGTACGACCCAAGCACCTCGCGCGCGATACCCCTACACCGCTGAACGATCTTGTCGAGCGCGCCATCCGCATCGTCTCCCTTTGCGCGCTGAAACGTGTTCATGATATCGTTGGCAGCTTTGATCGCCCTTTGCGATACCCCAGATATGTCCCCATTCCGACCACGAGCGATCTGTGTCAGCACCTTGAAGTCAATCTGTAAGGCACGCGCTTCTGAGCGGTATAGAACGAGGTCCGCGGTGATCAGCTCGAACGACACGCGCATCTACATATCAGCGCTGTGCTTGCGTGATCCGACCTACATCAGGTTGCTGGTGCCTGAACCCGTTCAGGCCCAGTCCAAACATCGCGTTGACGGACACTTCGATGTAGCATTCGTAGTGTCCTGCCTCGACCGAGGCGCGCGGGATCACATGTGCTACACGACGATCTTCGCTAGTTCCTGGCACACCATCTTTAGAAGAGTTGGGACCTCCAGAGATCGCTGCCGCACATCAATACGCTAATTCAAATAGCAAAATGTACTCACCGTGTATAGGATGTCCCTCGATGGCGTAAATCAAAGCCTCGCAACCGGGGTCGAATTCGACTACGTATCAGCGGAGTCATCGGGGTCTCACCTACAAACTGTGGGCTCGCTCGATCGACGCAACTCCTCGGGTATCGTGAGTTTCACATGTAGCCAGTGATTGGTCCAGCTTGGTCCCAGCCAATCACCCTTCCGAAACGGCTTTGTATCAGAACCGCTCAACGCGGCGACGCCCTCTTCGAAAGTCGGCTTGGTATCTCCTGGCGCGGACCACAATCGTAACTGAACGTTTTCTTCTTCGTCGAAACGTGCACGATCGAGTGCGGACGTCAAGTTGTGCGCGGCATAGTGCCCACTTTCGAACAGGCCAAGGCGACGGTCGGTCTTTGGCGCGTCAGCTTAGTACATTCAGATGGGTTGTTGACGACCTACGATGCCCGGCAGCAACGGATATGTGACCGCTTGAGTCAAGCGCGAATAGCTGCTCATCGTCTCTGTTTGAAAGTTGAGCAGGTCACCAAAGAAGTTGAGCAACATCAACGTGAACGTTTACATCCGTTCGAAATGTCGTGATACCTGCTCAGCACGCCGGCTCTCAAGGACCGGTGTATCTATCTTGCAATGCTGCAATAAAATATCCACCCGGTCCCTCGGGGCCCGGCCCGAGTCCGATGTCGGGACACCGCCACCAGTATGGGATCTAGGCAGATTGTGCGTGAAAGAGTAGTTCCGGACACTCACGCGCCGTATTAATTGGCCGATAGACAGTCATGTGGCTTGAAATGTGGCTCATGATATGGGTCAGCTGTGCGGATTCCCCTTAGATCTCTCCTCTCGCGTCGATCGTTGCGAAGTGGAGGGATCTATAATTGACCGGGCAATTACCCTGCGCAGCTCTCTCATATTTCACCACGGGGCGCCATTGCCCCGACAAGGGTGGCCCCCGTGCTACTGGCAGACATAGTGACATCCGCTCAGCGCTCCTACACTACTGCAAGGCTGGCTTGCCTGCTAGCTCGTATGGCGTCGTAAGTCTGAGGTACAATTATAACCCATTGCGATTGGCAAGTCTGGTGACCCCATCGATGTTCGCCGGACCGCTCTCCGGCGCACGTCCGATTTCGGAGGGCGGGACGAGGCGGGTCTCCACCTATAAAGCATGGTAGGCATCTCTTGTCTCTCGCGATCAAAGCCCTCTTTACCCTCGCTAGAACAGTCACAATGGCAGAGAAGCATATGGGTGCCCAAGTCGATGACAAAGCCGAAGTTGAGGTGATCGAGGACACCAAGCAACACCCTCATGATGCGGAAACCACCATTAAACAACAACTCGATGCCATGCATCATGGTGAAGCTGTACAGCTCAAGTCCAAGTTTGACAAGCTGTCTATGACCCAATCCATCTCGGTTTACAGAATTTCCGCTTTAATCTGCTTGGCTGCTGGTTTCTGCGCGGCGACCGATGGTGAGCTCAGCTGAGCGCATTTTCAAGGAGCATTCGCTTACCCCGTTGTTCAGGCTATCAAAACCAACTGTCGTCCAGTATCATCGCCAACACCGGATTCATCAGGCAATTCGGAGGCTTGGTTGATGGTAAATACAAAATCTTGGCTCAGCATGTGTCCATTTTCGGTGGTATCTTCAGGTGGGTTCCGTTTTTTTTGGTTATTCGACCCAGGCTAAAGTCATGTGTCCAGCGCTGGCCAAGTGGTCGGTCAATTCTCCATTCAGTGGATCTCCAACTGGATTGGCAGAAAAGGAGCGATGTGGTGTTTCATGTCCCTCTTGACCATTGCCAGTAGTCATTCCTCAGTATACACCGATGACCACGCTGACGTCTGGCACAGAGCGTCATCGTCGAGTCTGTCAGCACGCAATGGTGGCACTGGGTCATCGCCAAGTTGATTGCTGGTATCGGAATTGGATCTGTGCAAGCTACTCTCCCAGTCGTAAGTTATGACATGCTGAAATACAGACTCAGCTGACAGCCTCGCAGTACATCAATGAGCACGCGCCACCTCAGATCCGGGGTTTCCTTGTGGTAGCCTACAGTCTGTGAGTCTGACCTGCCTCAGGCTGGTCGATCGCTAACAAAGTGTCAGGTGGTGGTCTTTGGGCGGTCTCATGGCGTCTGTCGCACTCAAAGTACGATCTGTGTCTCACCCTACCGACTACAAGGTTCCAATTTACACGCAATTCGCCATGATCGGCCTGTCGTTCATCATCTTCATCTTCCTGCCCGAATCCCCTTGTACGTCTTGGTATCTCTTAAATACATCAGCACTAGCTGACACTTGACCAGGGTGGCTGGTTAGCAAGGGCAGGATCGACAAGGCGGAGAAGATCCTCAAAGCCAAGTTTAAAGGTGTCCCCGACTACGATGTCGAGAAGGAGCTTGCTATCATGGCTGCTACGATCGAGCAGCAGCGTCAGTGGGCCGCCGATACCAAAGCTGAAGGTCAATTGGCTATACTCAAGGGGCTCAATCTTAAACGATTCCTCATCGGATCCTGGCCAAAGGTGGGCCAAGCAGGCACTTCTGCAATGCGTGTTGCTAATGACGATCTAGGTTTTGCAACAATTCGTCGGCCTGTCAGTCTTCTCCAACTATTCGACTTACTTTTTCCAATTGGCCGGAAACAAAGACTCGTTCATGGTCACCGTCATCCTCGGTCTCGTTAGTCTCCTCGCCGTCTTCTTGGACGCTCTCCTAGTAGATCGCATCGGACGACGAAGGATGACTCTCATCGGTTTCTCCGGCGCGTGTTTCGGTGTCACTCTTATGGCGATCATTGGCTGCTTCGACTATGCCAATGCGTCGCTCGGAAAGGTGCTTGTGTTTGCTGGTGTCATCGCCAACTTCTGCAACACATTCCAAAGTTCCACTTCGTATGCGTACTTGACGGAGATGCCGCAATTCTTCCTCCGAGCCAAGGCTACCGGGTGGGGTCTTGCATACTGCAACTTGTAAGTCCCAGTCCAAGCGCCGTGGAGATAAGTGCGTTGCTGATAAGTGAAACAGGTACGCTGTCATGTTCAGCTTCACTGTCCCACTCATGCTAGCTAAATGGGCGGTCAAGACGGCGTTCCTTTTCGTCGGTCTTGGTGTTCCGTAAGTCGGCCGCTAGCGGGCACTCATCTATACCTTCTGACAAGACTGATTAGCGGCACCATCCTCGCTTTCTTCATTATGCCTGAGAGTTCTCAACGAAGTCCCGCTGAGATTGAAGAGCTCTTCACCACCGGTGTGCCGCTCCGCAAGTGGAGAGGCCACAAGACGATGGTCGAGAAGGACCTCGAGACGAGGTTGGGTCAAGAGGAGATCTGAGCAGTAGTACTGAGTATCCAGTCGCACTCGTTTTCTGTAGAACGGGGAGTTTTCTCTGTAGCTTTGGCCGCTGAGGTCGGTACGAAAGGTTCGTCAGAGGCGTCGTAGTATTCTGTAGGGTAACAAGTCGGGTATAATCAGTTTCCAATATTGCTTCTTGGGTTTCCGTTTCAAGTGTCGCTTCTCAACCTATCCGTCATGCTACTGTACCTTCTTCATCATACCGAGATATAAACCGTGGGAATCGGCCGCCTCGGTCGAACTGTACTTTCATCGATTACCATGTTCCTGAGTAAGATAGCACCTACTAATGACCATGTCAACCTTCTTCGTCCCGAGGTCCCGTAAGTGGTCCATCCACCCCTACAGCTGAGCGGCATGATCGATAGCGGTACGACTGATGCTGCTGGACACGGCGAAGTCCGATCACTGATACGATGCGGCTTCCCGATGATGTGCGTACATTAGACCACGTTATCACGTAACGATGCAGACCTGCAGGGAAGTGGAGGCGGCAGCCTGCGGCTGCAGGACTGGCGCGAGCGCTAGCGCTGCGGATAGAAAGCGTATCATTCAAGCGATTACGAAGTGACCGAACGGACCGTACCTACATCCCGTCGTCATTTGCTGACTCGCTGAACACCTCGCCGACCGCGATCGCGAAAAGGCGAAACCGTGTGAACAAGTTGTGCAATTGAGGAAGCTCGGGATCTCGCCCATTGCGTGCTCTTACCGATGCCTATGTACTGAACTTCACTAGCACATGCGGGCGACGACGTATGCAGCCTCTTGGATCGACGAGCTGCTGCACAGCAGAGGCGAGTACCGATGTCCGGCTTGGGGCCGGATCGCCCAGTGGGGCGTGGTCATGCAGCTCAAAGCTCACTGATCACGACTCCTTCTGGACCCGATCGGACCTCTATTCGCTTTCAGTCAACTTTGGAGGCATATATACTCCAACAGTACAAATGTCTTGGGGAGCCGTCTAGCTTCCACTTCTGTTAGACCCGTTCTTCACCTGTCCACCCCCTTAGCCAGAATGTTCTCACTACTCGGGCCATGGCAGTTGACGATTGGACTCCTATGCCTGTTGGCTCTATCGGCTTTCGGAGAGGCCCGAAAAGAAGTGTGAGTGCTCGAGTGCGCAGATGCCCTGCGAGGGATGAGTCACTAAGCCTACTTCAGTCCAAGAGCGGCGGGAAAGACGTACCCTGTCCCAGCCTTGCCTTCGAAGCAGGCATACTACGATCCGTCGTCTTACACCTTGTCGAGCGACTTTGAAATTTCCGGTACTCCTGTAAATAACCCGCTGTCCCCTTTGACCGTGCTGACCACCGCCACGAAAGACTATCAGAGAGTACTACTGGACCATCGAGGCGGTGACTGGTGCGCCCGATGGCTACCCTCGTCGACTTTACACTGGTTGGTGCCTAGTATATCACTATTAGGGTCAGAACCCAACTTATGACTACATTCAGTCAACGGGCAGTTCCCCGGGCCCATGATCGAAGCCAACACATTCGACACGATAGTCGTACACGTTATGAATGCGCTGGACATCCCTACCACTGTCCGTGAGTGTTTGCATCCCCATTGAAAGTTTCCGCGAGTGACACGCACACCCTAGACTGGCACGGTCTTCATCAGAACGGTACCGCTCACATGGACGGCGTTACTGGCTTCTCGCAATGCCCGATCCCTCCCGGAGGAGAATTTACTTACGAGTTTGTCATCGATGGACAATATGGAACCTACTGGTAAGGCTTATGCTCTGTCAGCAAACGCTAATCAGTGGCAGGTATCACTCGCACTACAGCAACACCTTGGCAGACGGCATTCACGGCGCGATCATTGTTCACAACCCCGACGACCCGCTCAAGCGCGGTCAGGACTTTGACGAGGAGATGGTGGTCATAGTCAGCGACTGGTAGTGAGTATGGCGTCCCTTTCCGGAGAACATGTCTAACGTTGCCACAGTGATGTTGTTTCCGAGGTCATTGTGCAGGCTATTCGAACCGAGGACGGCTTTGACGGTTACAACGGCGTGAGTCGATCGAGTCATAACGTTATCTGACGTGTTACAGAATGGACCGTTCGGGTTCGCAGACTCGACTCTGATCAACGGTGTGGTAAGTCATGTGGAAATGAGATAAGGCGGAACAACCTCTCATGGCCTCATAGGGCCAAACGGACTGTTCGAATCAAGACATCGCCGACCCATCAGTTTGCAACTCGAACGTTCAACGGCCCGAGATACCGGTTGAAGTCGGCAAGTCGATCAGGCTGCGCCTCATCAATCCAGGGACTCAAAGTGAGATTTGACGTTGCCAATACGAGCAGTCACTAACTAACATCTCGTTAGCCATGCTCCGCATATCGATCGATAACCATACCCTCGAGGTTGTCGAGGCCGATGATACACCAGTATGGGGTCCAAGTCTCCATGAAGTCCCTGTCGGTCTCGGCGAAAGATATTCGGTCGTAGTCAAGGCAGACCAAGGTCAGGCTGGAGACGTCTTCTGGTTCCGCGCTAATATGCAGAGCGGTGAGCTCTTTTCTTCTTGTCAAATATGTGTGGGACGTTGACTTGGCCACAGCGACGGTCGGCGAGGGTAGCAATACCGGTCTTGCCGCCTTCCGATATGTAGGCTCTGATGGCAAGGCCGTTTCCACCAACTTGCCGGACACAACGCCATGGTCCGATCTGCCTACCAACTCGGCGGCTGAGATCGGTCTCGATATGGAATACGCCCTCACCCCGCGAGTCGCAATCGCGGCACCTACTACCGTTGCCAAAACGAACATCCTTAACTCCAAAGGCGGCACTTTCGTCGACATTAACGGCAACAGTTTCTATGGTTTCGGCATCAACAATGTCAGTTTCCAGGCCCAAGTTGGCTATCCGCTTTTGCAGCAAGTGGAAGATGGCCATAAGATCAACGCTTCCATAACTACAAGCATCGTCTTCCCTCACTTAGCTGGCGGTGATATCATCATCAACAATCTCGACTACTTTGGACCTCAAGCCGGCGGAATCGCACATCCATTCCATCTGCATGGCAAGTCGTTCTTCCTGGTTGGCCGAGGTGAAGGCGTCATCAGCTCTGCCTCAGACCTGGACGGGATCCAGCTGAACACGACCAACCCGCTGAGACGAGATACCCTGACGATTCCGGCTAACACTTGGGCTGTTCTTCGTACGTCGTTCGTTGATCTAGCTAGAACTAGTCCCCCTGACTTGTATTTCAGGCATGGTGACTGATGTTGCCGGTGTGTGGCCTATACACTGTCATATTGGACTACACCTGTCAGAGGGCAAGATGGCGGCTGTCGTCATTCAGCCTGAAGAGGTCATGAAATTCCCTCAACCAAGTGACTGGAAAGCCGTAAGTTCCTCCCCATCCCTGCATCGCAGTAGCTCTTTCTTACAGCTCGCTCTAATAGCTGTGCGCGTCGTATGACCCCAACACCATCGATCCAAGTCTCGGACGTCGCCTAGTCGGGGAAGAGCGCGAGGTCCGCAGCAGGATTGTAGGTCGTAGTCGGGCTGCTAAGTGATCACGGTCGGTTGGTCGCGGTTGTGAAGTGATAGACGGACGCTTCGTCAGCCAAGGGACTTTGTGGAGCTTCCGTATAGTACACGAACATTACATATAATCTTGGACCTTGCTTTGTTCGGACAGTATCCGTGGTTTTCTAATGTACTCCGTGTGGTGTTTCTTTCGATTCATTCACCCAAATATTATACGAAACGCCCTTCCATTGCACAAAGCTCAGTCTTCCCACCCACCAATGGGTTCTGCTGTCCCAGCTCCTAGTGCAGGCCAATCTGGCCCTTGAGGTAGGAGATTGGTTGGCCGGACCCATTGCTCCACTTCTGACCCAAAATGAGTGTCATACTGGATCTTCCTCTGGACAGAACGGTGAATCCGCTGGAATGGGCCGGCTAACATCTTGCGGTACCGGAAGTAGTTGATCCTGCCATCAGTTGTGACTCGTCTTAAGAACCTACCTCCACGAGTAGCCACTGCGGCCTGCACCGCCAGCAAACCACCTGGTTTGGAGGATCATGAATTCCGGTATCCACCAAAACCATGTCAGAGACTCTTTGGGCAAGCGTTTCAGATCTGATTCACTATTGCGCAGGTCCTCCAAGGCTTCGATCGTGAAGTATTCTTCATCGGTGTCGCAAGCCGCAGCTACTCTCACCAGCTTATGGCAATCGGCAGCTGTAACCATGTCCTGGATTTGGCTTCGGACCGAGCTTTGTCTGTCTAGCCCAACAGTTCTATCGAAGGTCTGTTTCCTCAGAGTCCGGATAAGTCTCAACAGAGTGCGCCCCGGACGATCTGCGTCAACACGCTGGCGATCGATTTCCCTGATGAAGGCTTGCACTGAGGGTATGTCGAGCGCAGACTGTAGCAGTACATTTGGCGCATCAAGTCTCAGACCGCAGTTTTCTGCCTCGCGTAGCATCCACCTGCGATCAGCGGTGTAATGTTAGTATTGGACTCACCTGAAGCTAATTTTAGATAACGAGGCGAGACCATTCCTGTCGTTACCGCCGCCAACGTCACTATGACAACCGAGGAACCATACTTCTTTGGTTCTCCACTGTCTATGCGCGGCGTGCACGTTACCGCACCGGTCTTCGCTCTCTTCTGCTTCGTCTATATCTGCAAGCCTAGCTTCAGGAGCATCGGGAAGGAGACCGATTAACCCGGCCGCCAACTTGATTAGTCTGGTCGCCGTACCGCGCACGTAACGAGCAAGCTGATGACTGAAATGTTCGGTGCAATATATTGTGAGTGCGTTATTCGCAAGAACATCAGGGTGGCGATAGACGGGTTGAAACTTGGCTCGACGTTCGTTGAGCGCAAGGGCCTGTCGAAAGAACCGCACCATGTCGACATTGCTTGCAAAGGGAAGTTCTTCGGATTAGCCGGATTGGCAGGATTCACTTACCTTTGACTTCTAACAAACCGAGACTGGCCACTGTATCATACACTCCGAGGAAGTGCACTTTCACTTTCCTGCTAATGCCGAATGTCCGCTTGTACCCGTGCGACAATGACTCGGTGAAACCGTTGCCAATGCCACGAGGATCATGAGGAATCACGACAGGAGGAGGAGCATCCGGGTTCGGGTTCGGGTTCGGGTTTGGCCCTCCATCAAGACAAGGAAGGCATCCAGAATGATTGTCCTTGTATATCTTGTATGCGCTGAAAGATGTCATCCTCTTACTCGGCAACCCGTCTGCTTACATTGGGATCTGACCGTAGCTTCCGGCGGGCAACAAACCAACCTGCTATTAGACAGTCCTTATCGCCTGTCTACGTACCTTTTCTAGCATACCGGCGAGGCATCGCGCGGAATATGATCCTGATGGGTCAGCAACAGCGGCTCGAAACGTCTTACCTCGCGTGAACCCAAAGATGTAGAGTGTGTCGCCGTCCCTACATTGTCAGCGTGACACACTCGTTGTCGACCCACTTGTACGTTTCCGTCAAGTACCTATAAGCACTTTGAACGTGCTCTTCAAAATTCCTGGAAGTAGGTCAGCTTCGTCACTTCACTGGACATACCAGGCAAACGCCTCGTCCATGACTATCCCCACGCGCCTCCTTATATTCACCCATGTGGAAGCCGCCGTAGGGAGAGTCGTGCCGACTCCTGAGTCGTAGTACATCAGCTGGGTCTCGTCCACTTGCATGACACTGGCGAGATTGACTATGTTGGTGTTGTGCAAACAGTATTCGTTCGAGGTCCCGTCCATGAGAATGACGATGTTTCGCGCCGGTTGGCACGATGACAAGGTCGCCTGCGGCGATACCTCATCGTCCAGGTCTGAGCCGTCTGCTTCCATCCTGGCGTATTGGCAATAGGGGAATGGTGAGCCAGCAAACGAAAGGGCGGAATGCGTCACAGTCAGGTCTTCTATCTTATATGACATGAGCTAAGAGGGATGTTGCAGCCCCCGCACTGAGGGGAAGTCAAGGTGAATCTATGGCTGCTTGGCGAACTCAACCTCATAAAGCATGCGAATACAAATAGATTTTTGCGAAGTGCGACTAAGCACGGGAGCAGTCAGACATGACTTCTTCGCTTCCCAACTGGTCTACGACGTGTCGTTCCCAACAAGCCCCGCGATAAGGTACGATATAGCGGTATCTCACTCGTGATCGGCTGACCTAAACGCTGACCTTGTCGCAAGCCGCGGTGCCTCGCCGCACATATGTATGCATCCGTAAGGTACTCCCCAGATCACGGACTGTAGCAAAACTCTGAGTTGCCAAGAAGCGAGCAGTTACGTCAATGAACCATGTTGATACCGAACAGAAGAGATAGGAATGTTCCACAGTGGGAGCCGAAACTTTACCGCTTAGAAGACTTGCCCCACGCAACCCAACCTTGTATAAACTCCTCTATCACACCGCCCCACCTCTCCTCGCCCTCTTCTATGCAGTGCAATGGCGGATTAGGATGTCCCTCTGCACCAGTCCACCAACTGAGCCAAGACTGAGCCAGCGATCCATCTCTAGAATCAACTAGTCCTGCCGCCCAAGTCCCTAGAAAGTTCCTGTCTCGATCGAAGTACAATATGGTCGCGCCGCAAGTCGAGCAGAAATAGCGCGCTATTCCTTCCGACGAGTTGTATCGCTTGAGATTGGGTAGATCCGTTTCGGTGGTCATTGTCTCGCTGATGTAGGCTGATTTGGGAGAGGCGGAAGGGTGGATGTCAACGAATGGGATTTGCACCCATGGATGAGCAGGGAGGCAGGAGCCAGTGGCCTCGCGGCATGATTGGCATGCGCACCTGATACATATCATCAGCTCGAGATGTGGGTGTTCCATTCCTTGTCAACTCACCAACTTGCCATAAATCGCTGTGGTATCCCACCCTTGAGAGGAGGTCGATACCAATAGCACGGCTTGGGAAGTGGTAGAGTCGGGTTCGGGCGTGTCGCGACTACAGAGAATCTCTTGCACCGACAGTGAAGCGAGAGAGTATCGTCTACCTGTTGATGCTGTTGGTCCTGGTCGCTTTGCGTGGCTTCCCAATCTTCCTCGCCATCGTGATACTGCTTAAGATCCCTTCCTTCGGCTTTGTCCCAGAAAGAAATCCCTCCGTCCACCGTGTCGCCCAGAAAGTGATGTCCTTTGATCTCTATCACAACCTTCCCATCCACGCGGATCTCACTCAGACATCCGAGCATCCATGATCCGATCTCTACTTCTCCGCTGGGCTTGGCGACTTGAAGATAGATTTTCGTCCCGCAAGTCCCGCAGAAGAACGTCGTGATAACGGTCCCGCCTGCTTGCGTCGAGTACTTTGACAAACCAGCCGTGTCCCTTTCAGCTGTGTCACCTTTGGCATCGCTGAACGATGTAGGTATTGAGAATCCGCATTGTTGGTCGAATCGACTTAACCTGGATAGTTGAGCGGGGCTCAAGAGCGTGTTTGTTTTGTTCGCCGATAAGGTGAGAATTGCCAGCTGTCCTGTTCGTTGCTGACATGATATGCACGAGCATGTCGTCTCTGCGATGGGCAACTGCACATGGTCTGCAATGTCGAGTGTATGAGTGAATGCCTTGCATAGGCAAGTAGCTAATAGCGAGGGCATGCTCGAATGTTGTCGTTATTGTTGTTGTTTTTCAAAAGAGCGCGATGCGATGGATTGAAGGCAATGACGTCGTTGTACTCTAGCTGGAATCGATCTGCATATATATACGCTTCTATCGGCCATCTCAGACTTGTCTTTCCATACATACTGTATCATCACCATACCACCATGTCAGAGCAGACACCACTGAACAAGACGAGCGTGATTGAGATCGACGCACAGCATGATGGCTCGGTCGTGCGGAAAGCGTTCATCGTCGAAGCTATCCTCAACACGCTCTCGTTCCCGCTCATCACCAATACCAGCTCCGTGCTCTCGCTAGTCCTCAACAGACCGGCAGATATTAACCCGACCTCCATCTTCTTCACACGCCTCTTTGGCGGCCTGGTAGTTGGCGCTCTAGGCCCAGTTCTCTTTGCAGGCGTACCCAATACCCCGCAAGCGATCAATAGTCGACGGACAGCGTACATCTCGCTGGGATTGGGCGAAGCTCTGCTCATCCCCCTGTTGATATTCGAGGCGTCAAAAGGCGGAGGACCGGATGCGGCGCTAGGCGTGAAGGCGGCCATCAGTACTATAATGATGCTGGCACCACCCTTGCTCTGGAGAATATTTACTCTCTTCATCAAGCCTGAGTTGATGGGACGGTACAGAGAGGTGAAACGGCCGTAGAGGTGTGTTACAGACAAGACCTTCATTGCAGATTTCAGCTGACCAAACGTCAGATATATCTACTATCTCAAGACGGTCTACGACTGCACAAACAGCGGCAATCCATAGCCTCTATAGCTTCGTTGTATCCCATTGTGCTCGCTCTCTACAACAAGACGCATGACCTCGCGGCGCTGTCTTTCTTTCCGTTACAACTACATAGCCGCTCACCACACCGCATCTACGTTCATATTTTCTCGCGATTCTCTTGCTCCGTGTCGTGTATCGCAAGCGGCTGATCGTTCCCTTCCATACGGCTGACATCCATGAAGTTTGCGATAGGCTCATTCAAGTGCTTGAAGTAGATTGGGAAGACAAAGGCGACCAGCGTCGTCGCCACAGCGGCTGCAGTCCACACCCAGACCTAAAAGCGTTTCAGCGGCGTCCAACGACTCCATTCATGGAGGTTATGGTGATGGCTCACAAGGAATGGATCTTGAATAGCGTTTGAGATAGCAAGTTGGATCGCGGACGCTATGGCTGCGCTGAACAGTGCCATCGAGTAGACCAGCGCCTGTCCGGACATCAGCATATCACCTGTACTGAATATTTACACAACTCACCTTCATCCTGGCAGGTGCCCGTGTATAGGCCAACTCGTAACTCGTTACATTCACGAACAGCTCTCCGATAGCAGGAAGCATGATGACGGGAGTCATCCACCACAGACTGACGGTACTGACGTCTTCGCAAGTACTAGCTTGGTATCCGCAAGGCGAAGTCACGTAGATCCTCCATTGGACAATGGCGCCGATGGCGGACGCGACACTCGAGATCAGGAAACCGATAGCCATGCGAGTCATCGGTTTGAGGGGTAAGCCGTGCTTGGCCAAGAATGGGTATAGCAAGTACGTCAAGAAGGGGCTGAATACGATGATTGCGATGGGGTTGAAGTTGCTCAGCAGGTCGTTGGGCAGTCCATCGAGCTTCATCGCTACGGACATGTCGTTGAGCGAGTTCCCGATCCCACCATCCGTCATGACGAAGATGGGCGTTATGAAGAAGACTGCACACGCATGCACGGATTGTCGCAATTCGTCGACAAACTTGTCGTCCCAGACGATCCCGGCTGCTTGGGCATCGAAACCTTGTCCCACGAAATGACCGGGTTTCGCGCGATCCCACCAGGCATCTCCACCTCTGAAACACCTCTTCCAGCCGCCACCGCCCATAAGCACCTTGAAGACCTTCCACGCCTCGACCATGACCGAGCCTTGCGGTGGCGCCTTGTAAAGTTTCTTGCTGATCAAGATCAACACGCCAGGCATGAGCATGTAGACTAAGCCTGGTAGCAGGAAAGCGAGCCAGAAGCCAACATCACGAGCGGCGTACGACGTAGCGAGGGAGAAGAACGCGCCGACGTTGATGATCACGTAGAAGATCATGGTGTACCTCTCAACTGTGACTTGGGGATCCATGATGACCCGCTCGCCCTTTTTCGTAGTGGTGATAGTAGGGACGGATACAGTGGACTGATCGTTGAACAGACATGACAAGGTCGGCTTGATGAATCCAGAAGCGAAGGAGAGGCATACGACCGATACCGTAAATGCTCCGAGAGAGCTGTTGGGCTTGGCGATGATAGACGGGATCGCAGGGATGACCAATATAATGTGCGCAAAGAACCCCGCAATGCATCCTACCCAGATGGTCTTGAATCGACCCCATTTGGTGTCTGTTTCTGGTCAATCCCAATACAGATCTAGTGCCCAACTACGCACCAGATATGATAGCGCCAAAGATGGGCACGACGTATGCCAGGAAACCGAACAGGTTTACTAAAGCAGAAGTGACGACGGATCCTTGGCCGAGCGCGCCGGCACTTTGATCAAGACCAGCGTCGCCCGGAGCGACTGCTCCGGCGCCGTTCCCTCCATCCGGCAAGGGATTGGACACTGTAATTTCATATGTAAGCTGCCTGTACCTAGACCGCTGTCTCATCACTCACGGAAGTTGTTGAACGGTCCTGAAACACCATAGTAACTCGCCCGCTCGGCAAACTCTATCAAGCACAAAGCGATTCCGACCCATGGTACGGGAGCAGAAATCCGCCTCAGCGTGCCGAGTTCCTCTTCGGTCGGCTGTCCCTCGCCGTCACATTGAGCGGCCTGGTGAACGGATACGGCGGCAGGGTCCATCGATTTTATATCGTCATTGTAGTTTGCCCTAGTGTCGGCGGTGATGAAATCGTTGTTGACGCTTTGGAGCAGCACCGGAGCCGCCTCGATAGTCGCATGAGCGTGATTTGCGCCTATCATCATGTCACATCGTCAGGCCCATCGTGCGACCGTACGACCGGGTCAAGATGTTCACTCACTCATCGTGGATGTTCGTAACAAGGTATTAAGCTTATCTTACCAGACGCCATGACTAAAGATGGGGCTACGGTTCGTTGTCATTTATACCTTGGAGGACCACTAGTAGGCCGGACAGTTCCGCTCGTAGCTCGTATTCTTATCTAAGACTTGCGCTGATGGCGGTTGAGCGCAACATATGAAACAAAGCATCAACGGTGAGACTATCTCATCGCTGTTGCTGTCGTTGCCGCTGCCAGCGGCTCTGATAACTGACGTCGAAAGAGCCGCTCTCGGCGGGTTGCGAGAGAACGACAGTCCTTATCTCCAGCTGGCCACAAATGCATCAGCTCGCGACGCAGCCCAAGGGCATGGTAGTAGCGCCGAGACCTGCGCAGTACAAGCGCTCGGAGCGCATTATTGCATTACATCCACATGACGAGCCAGGAAAAGCGCGCGCAGCTGAGTGTGGTGGCGCCAACATGTCAATTGGCGCCGTCGTAGACTGTGCTGAGAAAGCGGCAAACGGCGAACGGCACACACACCGTGCATGCAGCGTACACCTGCGTAGCTATCGTACTGTAGAGTACAGCTGGACTTTCAAATCAACAACAGTCCCTCATCGCCCATCTCCAGCATGACGCTCCTCCAGCACACCTGTATTTCGGGATTCAGCACTTCCGCCTGCCTCTTCCATACTGCCTCCATAAGTTGTAGGGCGCTACTGGTATTACCAAACGTTATCCCGTCGTCGCCTAAACCCTGGAAACGGCTCCGGAAAAGCTGTTGTAGGCGCGGATCACTTGCGTGGCATCCGGCTATGACGATCGGCATGACTAGTGCGCGATCGGGTCGGACATTCGTGGTGGCGAACGCAGGCAGGGCGTCGAGTGCGATAAGCGAGTTGGCCGTGTCCATGACGCTCGAAGCAACCTCGGGGACTGATCGTTTTTACTCAGAATCAGAGCTTGTCTCAACGTACGGTAAAGCAACTCACCTGATGGATATGAGCCGTTCACCACGACAGCCAGGAGCACTCTCACGCCATGGTAGAATACGTCACTGACGCTTCTCCGTTGCACGGTGAGTTCGTCACTGTACGTGAATAGATGTTGTTCACGCCATCGTCGTTCATCCAGTAATCTCTCGATCGCATTGGCTCTGTCCAGCAGATCGCGGTAGGATAGTCTACCCATCTTGATGGAATTCGCCTTCCATTCTCCTAGAGCTACCGTTTCCGCCAAGGCCAGTCGCTAAGCAGATACAAGTCACCGATCAGATCAGCTTCGCACATTGACAACGGAATGGAGCGGGACTGACTGTTGTGCTGTCACATCCCATCACTGTCTCTCGCAGCAGTTTCGATGTTTGGTCGTCGCTAGAGCGATCGTTGAGAAGCAGGATACGGTAGACTGATAACCACTTGGACGCCTTTCCCTCCGTCAACGAGATAAGGATATCTGTCCATATCAGTGGACTGAGCAAGTGGCCCAACCTATCTCCTAGTACCGTTATATCGAGAGGAGCACTGAAGTCAGCAGAAACTCCACCAGAACTGAACTCACCTGTCACCCAGACCACCCTGCACATTCCGTAGCAGTCCGGCGAGACATCGCCTGACCAAGTCTGCCGTGTCTCTCCACCCCTTGACATTGCCTCCATCAAACAAGTAGAAGCTTGAAGTGCACATTGCCGCGACAGCTGATTCTTCCGATGCCAACGCTTCCAATGGCATGATCTTCAACGTATCAATTGTCGCTCGAATCGCGCTTCGAGCAAAGGTCAGGTCCGGATCTTCAGGCTGGTACGGGATGAGCTGATACGTTCGTCCCTTCCGCCGCGAGGCCATATGCAGTGCGGCCAGAGCGCATAGCGATTTCAGGACGTAGGGATGCTTGAATGCCATTGGCAGCAGTCGTTCGGAGATGGATTCGTTCTCAAATCGGTATTGCAGGGGAATCACTATATTTAGGTAGTGATGAAGATAGCGGATGTCGATGTTTGACGGGGACAGCAGATCTTTGTTGAAACCACCGCCGGTATCCATCATCGAAGGTAGATGATACGAAATAGCGTTCGAAAGCGCCAGATCTGACATTGGATTCAAGCTTGCTGTAGGGATGGATGGAGGTGATAGACCAAAGAGAGCTAAGAGGTACGAGTCGATGTCGATGTGGTCTGAGGGAGGATAAACGTTGGCTACTGGCATCCCAGATCCGGACGTAAGAGCTACTGGAAGTGGTTCAAGGAGATAAGGATTGGTTGATACGTTTGCCGTAGTTACCAACGTCCCCGCAGCTTGAGCCACTGTTGACAGACCGGATGGCATCGTATTGGGTATAAGGGGATTTGTCGATGCAGAGGCTTGAGCGGCGTCGCTGTCGCTGCTGGTTACAAATCCTTCTGGGATGCATTCTGCAATCGTAGCGCCGACCATTGCAGGGTGATCATGCTCGAACTGACTGGAAGGGTGCTGGGGAAGAACGGGCTCGTCGGTCAATCTGGCAGCTCTGTCGGACCAATATGAGCGCATCTGCTGCGACTTTGTCTGATTGATGGTGGACGATCTGCGTAATGACACGATGATTAGGCTCAAGGACTATTCTTGATGATCTTCAAGTGGATGCAGACTCACAGTGCTGTCGTCGCCTCCCTCGTCAAAGCCTTCCTCTTCATCCATTTTGGCCGCTTGCTATCGTATCCCAGACAGTCGAGGCCAAGCCGAGTGCACTGAGCACAAGCTGGCTTTTCTTCGTCGCATCGCTATACAATTCAATCATCGATCAGCAATCACGATTTTGCACCAAGTAGAGAGCATTGACATGCATCTCCTTTGACTCACTTTTTTGCGCAAACGGCACGTCAAGCACCCTGTCTTTCGTCGGACACCCCGCGAGCTGCCTGCGTCGGCCGATGGGGTTGGCGATGTCCATGTCGATGTCGATGCAGTGTTATCATTTGTGTTTGTGGTTGCATTGGATGGACGAGAGGATGACGAGGAGGCTCCTGCGTTATGGCCGGCCTTCATTGCTTCGGGATGAACCACTCATGAGATAGCTGATCATATATAGTGGATGACGATGCGACGTGAACGTGGACGAGGACGAGCCGAATTGGATCCTGAGAAAATAATTACTCTATCCATTTGTTTGGTTTGGGCGCCAAGTCTAGTCTTAGTCTGAGCTTTTGCTGCATCGAGTAGCGAGTACTGTATGTAGTAGCGAGTACTGTAGTAGCGAGGCCAGAGATACCGTAATGATAACGGCTCAAGGCTGTGGGCACTTGCGGCCGAGCTAACCCGTCTCTATATCTCTGTGCCGACCTAATCGTCCAGCCCGATGCACGTACATGCACCGTGACACTCCACTCCCAATCGCACTATCGCTCCGACTCCCGTACAGCTAATGTTGATGCGCTTGACGCCGCAGAGTGTGTTCACAGAGCCGCCCATGGGCGGCTGTTTTTCAGGTCCCGGCGCCTTTTCACTCCTAGTCGGAATCGTTCAGGCGTCCATTGCAGAAGCCAGCTGGGTCTACTTGAATATATCAAGTACATGGGCGTCTAGTCGACCGCCTTCATGCACAAATATCGCACTACAACATCATGGGAAACTACCTCGGAACAGCCAAAAAGAGCCTCTCCACTGTCGACGCCGACGAAACGCCTGGTGCCTCCTCGACCAACCCAGACCTGCACACCGGATCATCCGACGTCACATTCATCAATGCGAGATTGATCGGCGGTAGCAGCAGCGAGCCACGAGCTGTGAGGGTCAAGGATGGACGTGTCGCTGGGATAGGCAAGCGGGAAGAGTTGGTTTCCGAGGGCTCTGAAGTCATGGATGTTGGCGGACAGTGGATAGCACCAGTGAGTCTTTCCTAGCCTGCTATTGCCCTCAATGCTGAAGCTGATCCATAACAGAGCATGATAGACTGGCACATACATTCCAAGCTCGCTGCGAACCACTCTCACCGAGTCGACCTATCGACGTACAAATCGGCTCGCTCCGTACTGCAAGTAATGCACGAAGCGCTCTCGAACCCATTCTACGACCGGTTAGAGCTCGTTGGAATCAATATGCGTAATGGCGAATGGACCGATGACGACCTTATGACTCGGACCACGCTCGACGAGCTAATCAGTTCCACTCGCCCAGTGTATCTTTTCTTCAACGGCTATCACTCTATGGTGTGCAATTCTGTCGGACTATCACATGTTGGGATTGACCCCAAGGGGCACTCTGGACACTTGAAAGAGCTGGAAGCGTACGAGCCCACTCGCAAGATTGGGCTGGTGGAAGACGATCTCATGGACAAATGGATAACGGCCGAGTGTCAGCGTGCTGCGTGGGTTCTTGTCTCTGTATGACGGGGTCATGTGCGATGACGATGGCTGACAATGTCCCAGTTCGCTCGGTGTGACGGAAGTCACTGATCTCGAGATCGACTTCAATATTCGGGATTGGCAACGTCGTGGGCAGAACGGCTTTGACTTATTACGAGTCCATGTCGGAGTATACGAGCCGCATTTCGCCGACTGCGTGGAGCGTGGACTCAAAACAGGCGACGCGGTGCCCGACACCAACGGTCTAGTGACTGTAGGCCCGTATAAGATCGTCACCGACGGCGGACTCGGCTCGCAAACAGCGTACTGTCACGAGCCGTACCCTGGGACTGTGGACTACGGCGTGCTCTCATGGTCGAAAGAGCAGGTAGCGGAGATGACACAGAGGGCGACAACACACGGACTGAAATTGGCGATCCACGCTATTGGTGACCATTGCAATAGTATGGTCCTCGAGACGCTTTCCCAAAACAAGACCGCTCCGCTTCCCGGATCGACTATCGAACACGCGCAGCTCCTGCGCCTGTCAGACATTGCCCTTTTCAAGCAGATGGGACTGATAGCTTCGGTCCAACCTAGACACTTGGTCGACGACAGAGAAACTTGTCTGAAGTACTGGCCAGGAAGGGAACATAGAGCTTGGGCCTTGAAGAGCTTGGCGGACGCAGGGGTGCCAATGAAGTTCGGTAGCGATAGTCCCGTGGCAGAGTTGAGTCCATGGGAAGCCATGGCTGTGGCTATCTCCAGGAGCGGCGAGGGAGGGCCGACATTGAGCAAAGAACAAGCTGTGGACATCGCGACCGCTTGGATCTCCAGCACATCCGTGAGTCCGCGCGACGCGGCGCCGAGATCTTGTCCCAGGGGCTGACGAAACACTCCAGAACGGCGCGATGACGCTCGAGACAGGCGACAACGCGGATCTCATGATCATCGACCGGAATCCACTGACGTGTGATGCTTCGGCTTTACGAGCGACAAAGGTATTTGGCACGATGCTAGCGGGACGATGGACATTCAGGAGGGATGAGTGTGTAGAGCAGTAACTCATATGACCATCTTCGGTGAAGCCATACCTGTGTACAGAGCAGCGTCTCTCATATCTTGCATAGGATCATTTCGCAGATGCACTCACGTCACGACTCGAGCGGACGTTATGATGTCGATCCATGATGCCCCGTTTTGCCAGTATCTCTCGCAGATCTTCCCGAGTCGGTCTCTGACTCGTGTACCGCCGACTCCTTTTCTCCGCGCAATGCATATGCCTTGAAGGGCTTCCACGGCCCTCCTACATATTCCCATCTATAACAACGATTAGCAGTGCTTGCAGATGACCAACCTGACGAAGACGAACTCACAGCTCAAAACCGATTGCTTTGCCCTGTTTTTCTCTACCAGGATGTCGACTAAACACCTCTTCGACCTCTTCCAGACACGTGTCCACCTGCTCCTGACTCTGCGCTTTGTTGAGGACAGTAACGTGCGCATGGCGGAGAGGCATCAGGTCCTGATTGGTGAGTCGATCGCGATCCTCGTTCGTCTGTCTCTTGAGCGTTCGCAGCAATTTGGCGTGTATATTCTCGATCTTCTTATTTGGTTCTTCGCGCAAACCGACCATGACACCTCTATTGCCCATCGCCTTTGGCTGGCCAACGTACACGTCCCATCCAGACGTGATATCGCATATAGCTTGCAGTTCCTCGTCAATCTCGTGGAACCGGTGTGCTGGGATCGCGTGGAAGAGGGTGACGTGCGCTGAGAGGAAATTGCGCGATGGCGGAAAGTACTTTGATCGCAGGCCAGTTAGGAGATTGTGCGTCCCCTTGTCGAGGCTCAGTGTGAGGATCAGCGGATGCACCGCTTGCAGTGTGCTGGCTGTCATGGTGTATCTATGTTGTTGACGAGCGACATCGACATCTCAATGGCTTGTTAAGTTCGAGCTGGTGTAGCATTATCGTCATGACGTGAATCGCAGATCGATCTCTGCTGTCTTTCAGGGCACAAGCTATATCCAAGTGAGTCATACAGTGACTACCTTGCACCTGGCTGCACAAGCCGCCGATTCACTTGATGTCGTGCAGGAGCTTCATCCACCAAGATGCAGAACCGAGTGCATCTTCGCTGTAGACTCATTTGGCAGCGTCAAAGCATTCCCGCTTTACTCCAGTACACCCCTTGTCTCCAGAATTACTGGTAGTGAGAGCGAGCTAAAGGCGACATCGATATGTTATTTAACCGAGCCTGAAACCCTCTTGCTGATGATTGCGATTGACAATACGTCGCTTGGCACATAAGACGCAATAGCCCCTCTCGTGCTACGCACAGTACAGTATGTGTATGGTATGTCAGCAATGGCAATGTCAAGGTCATGTGCATGTATCAAGCTGGAAGTGCTCTCCGGAGTCGATTAGGATTAACCCTCACATCGCTCGGCCCGACAGCCGGCTGTACGAGTAGGACTAGTTTAACAGCGTCTGCTCCTCCTCCCAATTACTCGTATTTCTGACTCGAACTCGATTACTATCACGGCGTCAAGCGCCATTCAATAATGTGTGTTGGGTAATGGGTAATGGGTGAGATAAAGGAGCTGCATGTTCCACCAACCAATAATGTCGCTGGCGCAAGCTCGTTCGAGATGTCCCCACAAGATGAGAAGAACCTGGAAGCCCTCGCAGAAGGAGACCCCGTTGTCCCTGGAGCGATAGCGGACGTCGTCGAGAGTCAAGTTCCAGTGGAACGACCTCCAGGCGTTGCGGGATGGCTGAACCTCTTCGGAGTGAGTTGATCGAATATAGTCTCAGCGCTGACTTGTAGGCTGTGGTGACTAATGCTATGTGCTGTGAGTTGGTTTATAGTGCCGTTTGGGTGGTGTGCTGATCGTCTGTAGATGGAATGACCAATTCAGTGGGTTTCCAGAGATCGGTATGAGCTGATAGGTCAGTTCGGGACTTTCCAAGCGTACTACGTGGACAACCAGCTCTCGTCGTCGAGCGCGACGCAGATCGCGTGGATCGGTTCGATCCAACTATGTCTATGTCCCCTCCTCGGCTGCTTCTCGGGACCGCTTTTCGACGCAGGATACCTGAAGCCACTCATCATGACGGGGGGATCAGTCTACGTTTTCGGTCTGATAATGGCGTCGCTCGCGTCGGAGTACTATCAGTTCTTGCTTGCGCACGGGGTAGTAGTCGGGTTGGGCATGGGGATCATGTTCTCCCCGTCGGTCTCAACTGTTTCGCACCATTTCGCTAGTTCCAAATACCGTTCACTGGCGTATGGCTGCCAAGCTTCCGGCTCGTGTGTCGGCGGTATCCTCTTCCCCATCTTGGCCAAAGCTTTACTGCCAACTATCGGATTCGCGTGGACTATAAGAATATGTCAGTGAGCTCGTGAGCTCGTGGAAGAATGAGGGGATCGATGCTGAAGTCGTACGCAGTTGCATTCATCGTCCTGGCCGGGAGTACGACCGCCTTCTTCTGCTTGTCGACTGTCCACCCTGCCCGAAAACGGATAGACATTCTCAGTCCTACCGTCTGTAAGTCTACACCTGCCTCCTGCCTGGACCATCTGCTAACGAATTCATGAACTCTTAAACAGTCAAGACGACCGCATACACTATACATGTGTCCGGTGCGAGCTGCGCGTCAATGGCGATCTACTGCCCATTGACGTTTGCCGTGACGTACGGCACAGCGCACGGCTTCTCCACTTCCCTCGGCAACTACTCGTGAGTCTATCAACCTATCAACTATCAGCCAGACTGCAGGCGCTGCAGCCGCGGCAGATGCTACGGTCCGGTGCTGATTCCAGCAGGCTAGCGATAATCAATGGTTGTTCGATATTCGGCCGGATCTTCCCTCTCCTCGTCGCTCAGAGAGTGGGCGTCATCAACATCCACGCCACGTTCGCGATCACTTCAGCACTCATGCTCTTCCTCTGGACGCGCGCGCAGTCGGTCCCGGGCATCGTAGCCTTCGACGTCCTGTACGGCGTCTCGAGCGGTAGGTCAGAAGCAAGTATGCCAATACTGATGAATCATCAGGTGCGTATGCTGCAGCGTTCAATGCCGCCGCGGCATCGTTCGCCCCGCAACCTAATCAAGCTGGGTACGTCTATTCTCCTTGGGCATGGCTAACAATTAGATTGTACATCGGCATGGCCTTCTTCGTCACTTCCTTCTTCTGGTTATCGGGTACACCGATAACGGCGGCTCTGATCCGCGGCGACAATTACCTCCCCGCATCGATGTTCTGCGGTTCGATCGTTCTGCTAGGCGGATTACTGTTATTTGTTGCTAGATACTTGCGAGTACGGACAATAGGGTCGCCTTGGGTATAAGCAGTGTGTCACTGGCATCGAGGTGGCAAGCTCCTCGCTGAATGTTGCAAAGTCGTGTATACATATACTATCATACAACAAATCTGTACCGATAATCTATTCGAAGGCGGCTGTACACGCATCTACTAACAGCCTGGAGACCGCAATCAAGCCTTGGACACATTCATGGCCTTCTCCATACCTGACGCCGGCCCAGCTTTGCCCTGCTCTTGATCGTCCCGCGCTTCCTGTTCCTCCCCGCTGGTCTGCTGGTTGTTCCCATGCCCTCCAGCGCCCTTTGCGTTCTCCTGATCATCGATATACCCACTGAGGTCGGTATTGCCCGCGCGTACATCCTGACCGTCGTCTGCCCGCCTCCGCTCGAAAGCATGTTGCGACTTCCCGTGCAGCTGCTGCAGGCGGGATGCGGCAGCGAGAAACGACGCGAACGTCTCTCTGTATTCAGTTGCCTGAATCGTTAGCTTGGCGTGTTAGCATAATGTGACCCACTTGTTGAAGCATGTCCGAATCACCGCCGCCTTCCTCTGACATGATCTGCTTCATCTCCTTCTCGGGCAGATTAAGACTGCGCATATCGCGCAATTGCTGATTCCGATCCGCGCGCAGCAGTGTCTGCACCGGAGACCCCTCATCCAATTGATTCATCATCATCCGTCTTGCCTGCGCTTCGAGGCTGCACCCCGCGGAGATAAGGTTGTCGAGAAGCAGGTTCTCGGCAGACTCTTTGTCGCTCACAGCGCGCTGCAAGGACGCTCGGCGATCTTGCCCTTGTGCTTGGGCTTTGCCCTTCCCGCTGTCTCCATCGGCGTAAGCTTGCGGGTCGTTGGTCTTGTTCAGTGCTTGATCCAGCTCGTTTTGCTGTTCCTCCACTAGGTCCGCATGCGGTTTAGTGACTTGCTCCCCATGGTCCTCTTTCAAGGTATCGCCATCGTACCCATCATCCGCGACAGCGGAGACGATGTTGGTGATCTAACCAAGGTCGAAGGTCAGCAGATGTAGAGTGACTGACCTGGTGTTGAGCACTTACGACTCCCAAGGCAAACGACAAAATAGGAACGCCTGAGAGCGAATGCAAGACGAAGAAAGCTCTACCGCCGGCGCTCTTGGGTGACAGATCGCCATCTAATCAACCGTCAGCTGACTAGCACTATCTGTGAGATCTGTCAACTTACACCCAAAAGTCAAGAACATGACATAAGAAAAGTAGACGGAGTTGCCATATGTCCACCCCTCGAACGTAGCGTATCTATCCACATATCAGCATCATTCTTTTTGCAGTTGGCGCGGTGACCCGATGACTCAAGATAGACTTGACTCACATGACGGCGCCGATCAACCAGAAGCCGAGGAACGGTATGAGGCTCCCAGCGAGATCAAAGTATTGGCTCATCCGCTCTTCCTTCTGATACACTTTGGACAGGAAGTTGACTTCTTCCTGCAGTCCCACAGGTCGCCCGCCTCCGTCCCCGAATTGGTGCTCTGCCTTTTTGGCGTATCGCGTCCTCCATTCTTGTCGACGCACATCGACGAGAGCTATCAGATACAAACAATCAGCCAAATTCCGCGCTACGCAGCAAGTTGGGATTCGACTCACAAGAGATGAAACTGACGATCATCGTCACCTGTGTAAGTCCGTCGTCAACAAAGACCGCAGTCAGTGAATATAGGGCACAACTTGCCTGGTTCGCCAGCAGGGCCACAGTGACAATTCCGAAAGGTAGCAAGAGCACCTTGGTAGCTGCCTTGGTCGGGTACAGATCGCCAAATCCAACTGTTCCGCATGTCAGCTTGGAAAATTCACCTGTACGTCTTTGCACGTACTGGTCTCCATCGACACAATGGCAAAGTACACTCCGTCCCAAAACAGCCAGCCTTCCTATATCTGGCATCAGCGTCACCGTCGATGTGAACCAGCCGTATACGCACTATCTTGGAGAAGATCAGAGCTTCGACAGCTACCGTGCTCATCAACAGCATTAGACTACGCATGAACCTGCCGCCTAATATCAATCCAGGATTATTAGGGACATCTAGTAGAATAACGAAACGAAACAGAAACACTCACCGGTCAGGCGGACTTGCAGGTCGTCTGTGGGCGGCCGACCAATCTCCATAATGTAGTGGAACACAAGAAACATCGCGCAACTTCCTGCGAGTATCACGGACCAGACCCTGCGGGATATCAGCATTTTGTTGACGGTGTCGATGTCGGGAAGATACGCACGCGCACCCTGCGAACGGTACAGGTTCAGCAAAGCAGCGCTGCGCAACACAACGCAGGATACACGAGCAAATGCAACTCACAGAATCCTTCTTGCATCCCATAGCCTTCTCCGTGCGCGGCCTTGGCCCCGAACACAGCGAGGTTTGCGATTTGTAACTGTAACAAAAGCGTGAGAACGGCTTGTATGGTTGGATCATAGTATTGCTATGACTTACGACAGTCGTCACACACCATGCGACGGTCGAGACGAACGTCAATTCTCTCCATCGCCTTTGCAGCTTGGTGAATCGCCCAGCAAGCGTGAGACTTGCAGCAAAAGATAATGCCTACGGACTCTCAGTACAGATGTACAGATTTTCATTTGTCACAAAGCTAAGACTTACCATTGACAGGTACGCGAGAACATTGGTTCCCGAGGGATCAGGCTGCGCTACTCCATCCAGCTCGTACCATGCCTGCGTCGCAGGCGGGATACTATATAGCGTAGCCTAGAATAAGTGGTCAGCGGTCGGACGAGAGACGAAATTTGATTAAGCTGCTTGGCGATTTACCACCGGTGCTAGGATTGCTGCTGCCAGCGGGCTCATTTTGGCCGTGGCCAGCAAAGCCCTCATGATGCCCTTCGGCTCCTCCTCTTTGTGTCGCATCTTGCGGTCCATGGTGAAGATCGCCTGCACGCGCGTGCGAGTGTCGTGTGATGAATAGATGCATGGAGAAGGTCGTAGATAGTGGTTGGTTAATATATTATGTTGAGAAGTTTGTTTGGTTGATCTCAATGACGTATAAAGAGAGATGCGCAGCAGCAGTTGTAGTCATTCACTAGGTAAGTATAAATAGCACATATGCTTAACTTTAGCATGCATCAACTTGTACGAACAGCACTTCATGTACCATACTACGAAGATGAAACAACACAGCGGCAAAGTCAATCATGTTCATAGTCGCTAGCCTGGACCATGTCGGTCATGCTTCCCGCGAACCAGCGTGACTGTGCACTGAGAAGGAACGAAGCGAATACCCAACCTGCAGAGTCATTCTCCAGCCTGTCAGAGTGTGTCACACGATCACTGAGCGTCGCTGAGCGCTCGCTGTATCTTGAGCAGTTCGTTGGAGAACTCGACCAAATAGTAATCGGCATCTGGAATGTACATCGTCACCTCTGCCTTGCAAGCTTCTTGAACGCTCGAACGACGAAGGTACTCACAGACAAGACCGTGATCTTATCACGTAAGAAGTGTCAGTGACAATTCCGACCTCCGCGAGATACAGCACTCACCAGCAGTCTTGCGCGGTCGAAGTGGATTATTGTTAATCGTGGAATGCTATGAAAGCATTGATAGTAAATGAGTAAGGACAGCCATAGACCAAGGTTTGAAAGCTTGGAACGTACAGCAAGAATGGTCTCCCAGCCATCATGGCCAAAATCAATCTCGCCGTCCGCGCCGATGCTCGCTTTGGGAGTCAAGCATTCTTTCAATGTATCTTGAACGAGCTTTACTGCGTGAGCGAGATACTTCGCTGCCATTTTCTTGTCCGTAGGCAGGAGCAAGTGATAGAGCCATATCATGCCTACGGCCGCGATCGTGCCTGCCGAAGCGTCGTATGGGCATGGTTTTGGCGCTTTGAAGTCCCTGCATAGCTCTGCTCAGCTGAAGCTACGCCGTCAATGCTGCGAAGACATACCATTCGGGCACACCGGTAGGCCCCAGAAGGGCGAGGAAGACGTCGGCGAGTTTTCGAGCAGTATCGATGAAATCTTGTCGGCCCGTTCGCAGAGCTGTTCTCGCGAAGTGTACATTAGCGCTACCGCTACCCGTCGCATCTTGGGAACAAGCACTGACCGCATTGTCCGTACCCATATATAGCCCAAGCCTGGCCCCTCGACCACACGCTCTCGTCAGCGTACCCCTGGGCAGTCCTGCGTTCTAGTAGGCGCCCCGTTCTTGGATCGAAGTTGACGACGTGGTACGTAGTGTAGTCGTCGCGGACGTGCGTCGTCATGGACTTCTCAGCTTGGCTGTTGGCTACATGCGCATAGCGCTCAACACCCGTGATCTTGCTTGCCTTGTATAAGAGGTCGAGGTTCATCTACAACATACCTCATAAGTCAGACTTCGTCGTCGCCAGCACAGACTACGTTTTAGGTGATTTACCATGTTGTCGATGATAACGAGGTAGTGCTGATCCTGCATCTCCTTTGTGTACTTGTGCCCATCGTGCACGTGCGGCATCGCGTCCCAGCTTCGAATGCAGCCGACCTGATACGAGTAGACTATATCAGCACGGTCATCTTATAGTCGTACACTCACAGTCTCGCTATATCGATCTATGAGACTTTCAGCAGCTTGGATCAATACTTCCTTCGCTTCCTCGTCGCCTGTCAGCTCGTAGTCTCTAGTCAGACCATTCCAGATCAGTCGGACTTATCGTATGGCATATGAGAAAGTCGGATGACGCACCTGCCATAAGACAGCTGAAACCTGAATCCTTGATCATGGTTTATACTTGGTCGAGCAAGGTATTTGAAGTCCGCCTGCCATCGCCTAGCCAGCTTGATCAAGTCACCTTTACTATATCGAGTGTCGATCGAGGATGGGTCCAGATCCGCTCGTTCAGCCAGAAGCCAGAGGATTCCAGGAAAGAATCCTTGTGTCCACGCTGTAGAGTCTGAAGTCGGTCGTAGTCAATCAACAGTAGTCAGTACACCATAACGTGTGTCAAGGTGCGAGGAGCTTGAAGACTCACTTTTCGAGCAGTGGTAGCTGTTCGGTCCGCCGGGATGTGTATACTCAGGTGTCCTCACTGGAGGCGGGCCCTACCCACCCATCACTGACATCTCAGCAGTAGGCTCCAAACAATGACAAATACGAGAGACAGCGGCACGAGGCTTACGTCGGGATCAAGATCATACTTCTTCGCAACGCCAATGACCTTTAGCGCGAAAGCAGGGTCATACAGCTCTTTGATGCTGGAGATATAGTCTTTCGGCGCAGGCATGCTGGACAAGTCGGTGTATGTGATCTATAATACCAACGCATCTCGTCGAGCCTGCATTTATGCATGACTATAGTCATCGACCGAACTTCTCAGACTCGTGACTGGCGGTCGTCACTGTCCGATATCGGGCCGGGCAGTGGAGGATACACGATGAAGACATTGATAGTCACGAGACGACGTACGACGTACCGCTTCGGTGCAATATTTCCACCGGGAAGCGGAATGGCAATTGTCCCATCAGTGCAGCAAGCTGTTCTGCAAAATGACTCATACTTGTACATGACATATGCATAATGACATCTCAAGCGATATGAAGAGCGTCCTTCAATGCTTCAACACTATCATACCCGCCCTGGTTGTTGGTCCATCTATGAAGCCAACCGCGAGTATTGAGACCGTGCTCGTCAGAGAACGGCAAGGCCCATATCCGAGTAGCGATCCACACTTCCTTCTGCCCCGCCGTCGCTTTGACGTCATGGAAAAGTGTAGGCAAAACGGTCCTAGCACTGATCAGATTCGTATTTGCGTCCACGTCCTCCACGCTCGCTTTACCTCCTTGGAATGGAAGTAAGTTGATCACCCCCGAAGCACCTTTGCGCGATATGGCAATAGCGGAGTTGTGCGATGCGCTCCGACCAGCGACTCCTTCTGCTGGCTTGTCCTGAACTAATATGCGTCGTTCGGAGTTGAGTGGTCCGAATTGAGAATGAATTGCGAAGCCTGAGTCGGCGAGCAAGAGGTGTCGCTCGAAAGGGGAGGCTATACTGATACGGTGCACTCGGACGTGGAATGGCTCAGATACACTGGAAGGTGGGATCAGGTAGGTCGTGATCTCGACTTGAGCTGTGACAAACAGCGCAATCCGGCTCAGCTTCTACTGCAGCAGTCTCTCGACAAGGAGCAGACTCACGCCATGGGAACCACCTGGCTGATAGTACGCCCCGCTCACTTATCCCGATATGTTCAACCTTGTACGGAACTCTCCACTTTCTTCCTCCATCGTCGGATAGAGCCAGGGTCGAATCAGGCGCATGCTGTGCGAACCCTAGTCCACCTGTGGGAACCGAGAAGCCGAATGAAGAGGAGTAGGCGAACTTGTTGTACTTTTCCGCCGTATGTCGTAAAGGGAAACTGACGTTTCTGTTCGTACCCAACTTCGTCAACGATCTGTCACGAAACATACATAGGTGGTACTTACTGTCCGCCATTGAAAAGAAACGTGTGTCCAGCAGCATGCGTGGATACTTGCATCCATGGCTTGCACGCTGTCCAGGGCTCTTGCAGTAGTGACACAGGATACGACTCTTCCTCCGACGTCCAGAAGGGGTGCGACTCTGGAAGAGCTAGAACGAAGAATGCCTTGAGAGCCCAATATGGTGATTGGGGCGAGTTGTAGTCCTGTTCCCATCCTGGAGTCAACAGTCCGACGTTACAGCCGCGTCCGCAGATACACTTACCTCGCTCATGAACAAGTTCGAGTATCCCCACCCGATCGATAATGCTCCATCGCGATTAAGTATCTCCGGCTTCTGGGTGAACCACCGGACGTTCCGGAGCAGCAGCCCCTTGACCACGCCCCAAGTATATGGTTCGGGCAGCTAGCTCGTCAGCTCCCCTGGAATTAGGATATGACTCACTTCGAGATTATCAAAAGCGACCGCTGCCCAGAAGGCGCTCACGGCGAAGCGATATGTCATGCTGCGCCCGAAGGGTATAGCCGAACCATCAGGCGCGAAAAGATGCACGACATACGGCACGTTGTCCTTAGCTCTCTGGCGATACCTGCTCGCGCGCTCTGGGTCGGACAGTTTGGCGGAGCGTGAGGTAAGTGCCGCGTAGAGCAGAGAGTAGAAAGGGATGGCGAAGGAGGTAGCGTAGTAGTCGTACGCGCCATGTGCGGGATCTTGAGGGCCATCAGATGGGAAGCCCTGTAGTTCAATCAGGTCCATCAGTCTCAGCAACGTAACCAGTCTCTAGTCATCAGTTACGCTTACATGCTCGCCGACATAGGATTCCATATAGTCCAGCTCGTCATCAATAGCTTTCTGATCGTACTCTGCGTCCACGGATTTGAGTCCTAGATTTACAAGCACCCGGAAGACTGGAACGCGCTCAGCTACTTGGTGTGGGCATGAGAGTGGACCAGCTTACATCTCCAGTTGTTCGTGGGCATATCCATGCCGTTGCATTTCAAAAGCCATTGAGCAACGCGTGCCTTGGCTTCGGGGGACAAAGGGTCCCAGAATGTTGCTGGAGCAATAGCGAGCGCGATACCCTAGTGGCCTGCATAGTGAGTTTGAGGCGTTCACTCGGTAGTCGACGCGTACTCACGATAGCGGCCATTTCCACAAACCTTTGATCTCGCGGTATATGATCGCCCCAGTACTCGCTCTCTCTCGCAGGGTTCGTCCCAGCGTCCAATCCCTCTCTCCAATTCGTCCCAAGCTCTTTTAAGAGGGGATGGTCCGGTTCACTCGCCATGATAGGCGCCAGACCCCATAACACTCTAGCATACCCCTCCATCTCAGCAGCGACACCATCAAAGTGCGTCCCGGTATGACCCAGTGTCACGCGTGCCCCGCCTTCGGATTGCCCGTCGCGCACTGCCCCAAGCAGGTCATGAAGTAGTCTTGATAAGTCCGCTTTGTCTTCTACTGGATTGGAAACAAGGACTTGGACTCGAGGTGTGACTCGCGGCATCACGGCTGGATAGGCTTCTAGTGGACCACTGTAATTAGCTGCACGCTCTCAGGAGGGAGACAAGGGTTCGAGCGTCTGTTTGCGAAAGATACTCACACTGGGATAACCAGCATCTCAGTCCAGTAGCACCGCTGCGGTCACCTGTCTTGGCGATCGGCGAGATGTTACCCCGCTCCGTTCCTGTGAGTCAATGCACTGTGCCTCGCGAGACGGCCCTCCACTCCGGCGCCCAGACTGCAAGCTACAGTATCAGTACTCCATTTCGGGGCCACCTGCCGTCATGCATGTACCCCACACCCACAGCAATCGACAACGTGTTCGGAGATGCCTACTACTACTACTACTATAAATAGCTCTCATCACATGCTCAGTGCTCTAGCCCGATATGATATCCTATGTCGGACTAGCGCCGCGATCAGTATACCCCGGACTCATAGTTGCAGCGCCGAGACGATAATCATGTGATTCACTCATCCAGCGGCCCGGAGCGCGCCGCCTCGCCGAGCTCGGACAGCTTGTGCATTCACATTCGATTGTTACCGTCCGCGCGAGGTTGTTCCTCCGACATATCTGGGTGTTGAGGAAGCGCTAACAGGTATAAAGGTGCTCACATCTAGTATACATGGACTGTCCATAATGTATTGCGCGCTTTACACTATTAAAAAAGGCCCACGAGAAGCACGAGAAGCATCATGTTTGCGGCTATACTCCTGGCGTTGGCGGCGCTCCTGACTGCGCCCCTGGTCAGCGCATTCCTCAATGCGACTCAGACCAACGCTACGCTCACCCTGCAGAATGACCGCTTGCTCTTCGTCATGAATCGCACGAACAGCATCATCACCACGGTCACCTTTGACGGTGTGAACATGCTCGGTACCCCTGTCGATGCGACGAGCGCTATTGGGCCGTACATGGATGCGATCTTGACCCCGAAACAGGACAATTACGTTCCGGGTGCCACAGCAAACTACACTTTGGTCCAGGGCACCGACTCGTTCGGCGTCGCTTATGGCGGCATCATCATGAGTCAGGCTGATCCAGAAGGTGTTGTAGGTGAGTAACCTGATCGCAGCTGTATCATGCCCTTGGCTGATATAGTATGCGGTACGTTCGTAGGCGAGGTGCTGGAGCAGTACTGGTTTTTAAGGGAGACAGAGACCAGCCTCCACGCGTTCTCGCGTATCGCCTACCACAACTCGACCGTCCCATTCTTGGCCGACCTGCAAGATATTCGAACCCTCTTCCGACCTCATGGGCCCATGTTCACCCACCTCAGCTCAACACCAACTTTCGCCGTACCCCAACCCCGACCTAATCCTGCGGTCGATTCCACGGCTGATCTCGGCGTCGCCACGTTGGTACAAGACACGACGTGGTACCTCGGTAACCGCACAAGTAAGTCTCGCTAGCTTCTGCCGTTGCTAATACTGTACCCTAGACGACCCGTTCGTCGAGCAGGTCGCGGACTACTTCACCAAGTACTCTCTCTCCGACACATACCGCTATCACACGGTCCATGGCTTGTTCGCCGATGGCTCGTATACTCCCGACAACTCCACTTTCGGCGCATGGACGATTTACAATACGAAAGATACGTTCTTCGGCGGACCGACGTACTCTGACCTCGTCGTCGATGGCCTGCTGTACAACTACATCATGTCGAACCACCACGGTGACCAAACACCGAATATCACCGACGGTTTCGACCGTACATGGGGGCCAGCAGTGTTCCATCTTAACCACGGCTCAGTCAACGGCTCGTTGCAAGCTGTAAGTGCTTACTGTTTGAGTCGTGCTAACGGCGACAGCTTCGTGCCGATGCAGAAGCATTTGCGAACAACACGTACGCTCATCAGTTCTACGATGATATCGCTCAACACGTCCCGGGCTACGTGAAGACGGCACAGCGCGGTTCTTGGAAAGCTCAACTTGGCCTTCCATCCGGAGCTAACAACACGATCGCGATCCTCTCTGCTCCAGGGTACGACTACCAAGACAACGTATTCGATACCTCGGCATACCAGTACTGGGCCGAAGTGCCCGCGGACGGTAGTGTCGAAATCACACGGATTAAGGCTGGCGATTACCGATTGACCATTTACGCCGATGGCGTCTTTGGCGATTTCGTCTATGAGAACATCACTGTGCGCGCCGGTAACCAGACGGATGGAGGCAATATCACCTGGACGGCGGAGTCCGCCGGTACGGAGTTATGGCGACTGGGTCTCCCCGACAAGTCGGCGGGAGAGTACAAGCATGGTTACGCTGGCGATCCGGACCACCCTCTGCATCCCCCAGAATACAGGATATACTGGGGCGCGTATGATTTTGTCAACGATTTCCCGAACGGCGTCAATTTCTACATCGGTAATAGTACCGAAGCGAACGACTTCAACTATGTCCACTGGAGCGTCTTTGGCGGTTCTTTGACTCGCCCCGAAGTCGTCGCTTCTCCATTAGTCAACAACTGGACGGTTTCATTCGACGTTGCTTCGGCCAAACTCCAGAATACGACAGAGGCGACGTTGACGATCCAAATGGCAGGCGTGTCGACCGCTGCGGGCAACACGGATGTGTACAGCAACGCGACGTACAACAGCTTACCGTACTACGTGGTAGTCAACGGACATCAGCTCGACCCATGGGTCATCCCGTGAGTCATGAGCACGGCGTCATACAGCTAACCATGCTGCAGGTACTACCGCTCCTCGTCATGCGCCACGCGAAGTGCCGTGACGTGCTACCAGAACGCACACAAATTCACATTCCCCACATCGTATCTCGACTCTAATTCCACCAACGCCCTGGTCCTAAGTTTGCCTTTCAACGCCAGCGGTATCTCGGTACTCTACGATGCGTTGCGCTTGGAAGTCCAGTAAAACTTTCCGCTACCATTATTGAAAAACTTTGGTCTGCATGATAATCAGATGTACCAATTAAACATTGTTTACAAATCTATTGCAGTAATACCTTGCCTCACTCGCGTAACACACCGCAAAGCATCGCTCTACGCTGTCAGCATTGTTTCTTCACCGATTCGGCATGATGGCACCTGTACGTACCGAAACGGGACGAGCCAGGAGATCATTGTTCGGTAGATGACACATATCACATTTAGCTCAGTCACTGGTCTGCAGCAAGGCTTAAGCTATGAATTATTCTTTTGAACCGCTGCCAGCCGTCTCTGGATAGTCGCTAGCCAGACGTACGTCGACCTTGACCTCCGCATCCGCATCGATATACACGTCCTTATCCCCATTGTGCTTATCTGAGAGCTGGAGCTGATGTGGCGCAGCCTACCAAGAACATGCCAATTGATTTGATGTAGGGAGGACGGACAACTACGCCTAATCGAGAATGGCGTTATCAGACATCATGCGACTGTAGCTTTTCACATTATCGGTTACCCTAGATTAACAAAGATCACGCAAGCTGTATTATCGATTTCCCATCGTCAGTACATGTACATATATTCTTCCTGAATCTGCTCTTAGCGGTTTGATCGCCAAGCTTGCACGTCACTAGGTGGGTATCGCCATGACATGCTTTCTTCTGAGATGTGAGAGCGGTGTAAATGAGGATTGGCATTGGCAAAATACTCCAGTGGCCTAAGCGAAGCTCTGTTGCGTGCTTGACGTTTGGCAGGATTCCCAGTGGACTCTGACGTATAAGAAGAGCTTGCGACAGACTGACAGAAGGCTTTGCTCCCACCTTGACGCACACTGACACGATGACGAACAGATCTCCCTCAGACAAGAGCCTTGAGTCTGATATTGATGAGGAGAAGAAGAAGTCGTATGAAGAGGACCTGCGATCGGGTTCAGTGCCACCCTTGGCAGATCGACCAAGAGCTTACGAAACGGGCCACGGGCCGATCACCGATGCCTTGTGCAATTTTCTCAGTCTCAAGGGGAAGCACCGCGACTCGGAAGCGCTGGACGATATCGCCACGCAGCCATCGGTCTACGATGGCCCACACGCAGAGTTCTATGCACCCAGAGCAGATTGGGAGAATTTTGCGGCCTTTGACCCTTCCTTCCGATGGACTTGGCGAGAAGAGAAGAAGGCTATCCGCAAAGTAGACTGGAAAGTCTTGACTTGGGTCTTGGTCATGTTCTTGGCACTTGGTGAGGACCTAAGTTGCGCTTGCGCCTGCAACGATCGTGGCTGATGCGCCACTCCTAAATCAGATATCGACCGTGCAAACATCACCAATGCCACGGCGGACAACCTGCTGAACGACCTTCACATCACTCAAGCAGACTACAATCTTGGAAACACGCTTTCAAAACTGGGTTTCCTCTTGGCAGAGTTGCCATCGCAACTCATCTCCAAACGACTAGGCCCAGACGTGTGGATCCCATTGCAAATCATCATCTTCAGTGTCCTGTCTGCTGCCCAGTTCTGGCTCAATGGAAGAGCGTCTTTCCTCGCTTTCAGATTCTTGATGTAAGTCCTAGCAACCACCGTGTTCCCGATACTGCGACGACATTGTTGATATTGCATCCAGTGCCGCGTTTCAAGGCGGTTTCATCCCGGATGTGATTCTGTATTTCTCCTACTGGTACAACAAGAACGACTTGCCTGTTCGTCTTGCCTTTTTCTACACGATCAACTACTTGGCGGACGTCATCACCGCTTTCCTAGGTGTGGGTTTGTTGAAGATGCGCGGTATTGGGGGTCATGCCGGCTGGCGATGTGAGCGCTGCTGCATACATCTTTATGTTAGATCTGAAGCTGAAGGTAGGCTCTGATACTATCAGGGATGTTCTTGATTGAAGGACTTTTCACGCTGGTGATTGGAGGTAAGTCGAGACTACCAGAGCGTTCACTGACATTCGTCAGGCGCCTCGTTCTTCTTGATGCCTACCGCACCGAGCCGGACCAAAACGCGTCTCAGGCCAAATGGCTACCTGACCGATCGCGAGGCGAAGATCATCGTCAACCGAGCCATTCGCGATGATCCAGGAAAGGGGACAATACATAATCGGCAAGCACTCACCCTCTCCATGGTCTGGAAGTCCATCACCGACTATCACATGTGGCCGCTCTATCTCATCGGACTCATGTTCGGTATCCCTGGCTACCCGGTCAAGAACTATCTCCAATTATCCCTCAAGGACCTCGGGTTTTCTACTGTCATGGCCAACCTGCTCTCGGTCCCAACTTGCGTCATATCAGTTGTACTTCTCTTGGTCATCTCGATTCTCTCTGAGCTAGTCAACAACAGAAGCTTCGTCTCCATGGCTCAAAATATCGTGAGTGAAACAAGAGGATGGCGTCAACTGAAGTTCAGTGGTACCTGCCGTGTCTCATTGCGCTTGAGGCTCTGCCATCAATCGGCGGCTGGCAGTACTTTAGTATCGCGACCATACTTCTGGGTTTCCCCTACGTACACGCGATTCAGGTCGCTTGGTGTTCCCGCAACGCTGGTTCGATCCGCACGCGCACAGTCTCCGCCTCGTAAGTGTAAACTTGGCCAAACTTGGCCAAACTAGTTACTGTGCCACAGGGCTGTGCGCTAATGAGGTCGTGCGCCGTAGCTTGTATAACATGAGCGTGCAAGTGTCGGCGATCATAGGCGCAAACGTCTACCAGGCCGCCGACAAACCTCGCTACCACAAGGCGAACCGTGGGCTGATCGTGGTCGTCCTCTTCAACCTCATTTTCCTGTATCCGGGCACATATCTCTTCTACAAGCGCCAAAATCGCAAGAGGTCTGCCAAATGGGACGCAATGACCGCAGAGGAGAAGCAGGCGTACTTGGCCACCACGACGGACGAAGGGAACAAGCGACTCGACTTCCGCTTCGCCACCTAGACAGCCGGGTGGTACTAGTCATCCGTTAGTCATAGTCGTACGCTCCCATGACTGAGCTCCGTAGACAATTGTAATACACGTGATTCCCAATGCGATGCCGGACATCGCCGGTGACTACTAGTAACCAAACATTCGTTGTCCATCAGCATCTCACTTCAATTTCGACTCGTCATCATCTCATCTGTGTATAATTTGTACGATAGATAATAGTACATGGCTTGACAAGGGGTCAGCAGCGCCATGTCAGCCATCATAATCACTGCCGCAGCCCGACCGACCGAGCGGAGTCGTCTCCTCTCTTCCACTCCTTCACCGTCATCCTCCTCGTCCTACTCCTCAGACTCGGACGACGATAATAATAATACCGGCACATCAAGTAATCTACACAGAGCGCCCCCACTGTGCGAATCGATATCCACTATGCGCTTCGTCATTGTCTGCGTGGGAATATGGTCTGCGAATTTTGTTTTCGCGTTTCAAAGCTCGGCGATTCCTACCCTCGCCCCAGCGATAAGTAGCGGATTCAACCATGCTGAACTAGCTTCGTACTTGGGCAGCATGTTCACGCTGGCAAATACAGCAGGTACGTCCCGTCTTTTCCCTTTCGTTGTATCTCCATGCGTACGTGGCTGCGTGCTGAGAGCATTTGGTTACTGCTTAGTCATCCCAATTTACGGCGTGTTCATGGAAACGCTAGGCAGGAGATTCGCCATGATCATGGGCGCAGCGCTCTATGCTATAGGAACGATATTGTGCGCGGTATCACCTGGGATGTACTGGCTGATCGGAGCGAGGATCGTCACGGGGGTGAGTTGCTGAGTACAGCACAATTCCAGTGATGTGAGCTGTGATGACTGATATCTCTATCTCGTAGCTGGGAGGCGGAGGGATGCTCACTGTCTCCAGTGTCATCGTGACGGATCTGGTCCATCTGCGGGACAGGGGACTGTATCAAGGTGAGTCAGACTGACCTTACTTTGCGCTCATGCTGATACATCACTTTAGGATTGATGATGACTATCTTCGGCTTTGGGTCGATGCTTGGAGGACCGGTAGCAGGCTGGTTGGCAGACAAATACGGATGGTCATGGTCATTCTGGGTCCAGGTGAGTCATAGTCTTCGTCAACACAGACAGTCGAGACTAACGGAGATCCAAGATACCCATTATACTATTCTGCATAGTGATCGTAGCGCTCTTCCTGCCCGCATCGCCTATTGCGCCGACGCACGACTCGCTGCTCTCCGGTCTAGCAGCTTTAGACTGGATCGGGTCCTTGCTCTTGATCGGATCCATGACGACGCTCATCTTGGGATTCTCGTTCCATACATCGTACCTCGAGCCGTGGTCGTCGCCTGTCGTCTGGGGATCACTCTTGGTCTCTGTCATCAGTGGGATATCCTTCGTGCTCGTCGAAGGGAAAGTGAAGAAGCCCGTATTACCGATCCAGCTCCTCAAATCCGGCCATCTGGGCGCGGTCATGGCCTCGGGCTTCTTCCTCGCGGTGGCCAATCAGGCATTCGTAAGTCCCCTTCATCGTCCATCATTCACCGTGTCGACTCGCGCTGATACTCTGCAGCTGTACAACATGTACGCATATCTCAGTCTGAACGTTTATATATCGTGTCTGTTGCTGATATATGACATCTAGCCCGGTGTACTTCGCTGTCGTCCTAGGTACGTCGACAGCGCAAGCGGGCCTCATCCTATCTATCTGTGGTGGACTCGGACTAGCCATAGGCTCCTTGGCTGCCGGACAGTAGGTGCACCTCGCTCGTGCATTGCTCAGATGTCCGCTGAATCTCGTTACGGTACAGACATATACGGCGCGGCGGTGCATATCGCTTGCTAGGCATCGCTTCGCTCGTCCCGCCCATTTTCAGCTCGCTTGTCGCTGCTGCCTGGATCCCAGCAACGCCATGGTGGGTGTACTGGGTCACCGTCCTGCCTTGTAATCTCGGCTACTCGATTTTTCTCTGTGTGTCACTTAGTAAGTCCGCGTGATGTGATGTGCGCATGCGAAATGCCAGGGCTTCGCTCTCGCTGACACGTTTGTAGTCGCGCTAGTGTCCAGCGTGGATAGTCATATGATGGTGAGATATTCCTCGTTTCCCTTGCACGTGCATGAGTTGAGAAGCTGACACTTCAGGGGGGTCAGCCCCAAGCAACTGCTATGCTCTACACTGTCAGATCACTAGGGGCCACTCTCGGAGTGAGCATCGGCGGATCAGTCCAACTGGGCTCGCTCGCCTCGCACCTCCGCGCAGAATTCAAGGACGCCCCAGACCGTCAAGAGGTGCGTACGAGTTGCATCCTCCACTATCTCTTCTCGCCGCCTACTATCTTTCTCACCGCCTACTCTCTATCTCACCGTCCACAACTTACCTGACCACTGATATTTGGCGTGGCGTTAGATCATCAACGCGATCCTACATTCCAAATCGGCCATTCGGATCTTACCGCCCCCGCTCCGCGCGCTCGCATTGAAAGCATACGCAAGCTCAATATCCACCGTGTGGCTCTTCAGCGCCGGTGTCGCGGTGCTCACTTTGCTCTCTGCGTGGTTCGTCGAGGCGAGAGAAGTCCATGGGACCGCGAAGAAGGTCATGAAGGGGAGTGGGGGCGGAGTGGAGGATGCCCCCTTTGGCAATGCGTTGGGCGAAGCTAGTCTCGAGGGTGATCGCCGCTAGCACCGGTAGAACTCACAATGAAGATGGACAAGATTGATATAATATCATGACACTATATTATAGACTATGCACTACAAACACATGTTACATCGTACCTCATACATCTTGTTCATGACAAGTCCTCCCCAGCTTCTATCCGCTTCAACACTGCTCGAGCGAGGACCGACTCCTCTTGACATAAACCTATCAGCAGACCAACAGCGTCTTGCTGGTCTGTACCCCTCACTTCAAGATCATTCAACCAGACTGTCCGTTCTTCTGATTCCTTGATTACTCGTCGACACTGCTGAGCAAGAGTGCCCATCACTGCACTTTCGTTTGTCGCAGAGATGTACGTGACCAGTCCTTGCTTGATCGACGGTAATCGAGCCGAGTCTTCCGGGGAAAGATGTAGAAGACGTAATGTCATTAACAGCGAGTGCGCGGGGTGTGGTGGCGCAGGTTGAGCATGTATCGTATTCCGTCTGGTCGAATATCAGCTTACTATCACGTCGCTGCGGCGCTATGTCACCGAAAGGCTCACCTCCAACACCCAAGCGCTTCCAAGACACCTTTCTTCACTTCAGCTTGATCTCGATCCGGATCTTGATCCATGTCCTCCCACAGCTCGTCCACAAGATACCCCAAATCCACCTCACCAAACTGCAAACCCAACCACCGTTCTTCACTCCCAACTCCATCTTCATTTTCAGGTGCCAACGGTCGTTCGACGAAACCGTATTCTGCGAATAGGGTGGCGGAGCTATGGGACCCATATTGAAATAAGACTTCTTTTCCTTTTTCGACTCCCTGCGAAGGGGCAGAAAAGACGAAGTCGATTCGACCGGGTATCAGGTGATCGGTCCCGTCTCCGCCGTATCTAGGTGCCCGCCGCGTAACACTGGACCTGGGTCCGGTGGATGATGTTGAGGTAGAAGAGGAAGCGGTTTGGCGGATCTCGGAAGTGATGCATGACGGGTTCGAGGAATGATTGATGTAGTCCAACATCGGCACGAGGGTGTGGTTGTTTCGTTGGGAAGGAGGCGGTAAGCCGAGAGGCAAAGAGACCGAACGAGTATTGACTACGATCTGGTCAGCTTGCGCGAAGTACCCGTGAACAAGTCGTGGGATGCTGAGGAGTGATGCAGTAGTAGGACACACCGTTCAACCATGCCCAGAGAATATCGTCGGTCGTCAGTGCTTCTGCCAGCTTTTGTGATCGAAACGGCTCTTCGTCGCGCTGCGATTGTCAGTCGTCTGCATGACAAGTCAGATGGACTAAGTGACTCACCAGCACTTCCAATAGAATGGAATGATCTTGGTCAAAGCGTCTCTTGACTTCGTCTAGCTTTTCTCGTGCGCCAGGGGACAAGCCACGAAATGCGAGCTGAGTCCACCATTTCATCGTCACAACTTCTCTCTCTCTCGCTTTCCCTGTTGCTTTCCCGTTCACTCCGTTATCTGTGGTCTGCCCAGCCGGAGCAAGCCATGTAAGTGGATGCCAAGGTCGGAACGATCTCGGAAGCGTGTCGATGTACTCTGCCCAGTCTGACAAGTGACGACGTTCTGGGTCTCGGCCAAGTACCAAGTGTAGAGTAAGAAGCTGCGTCGTATCCAACGCCTGTCGTGCGTGATCAGTGCCGTTGGTGCCGGTGGCGGCGATAGGGGAGGAGGGTTTGATCCGCTTTGCCGTATTAGCGGGAGAGACCCGACGCGTAGCACGCGGGAAAAGGTGAACTGGGATCGTGTTCTTCGGTGATCTCAATAGAGTCAGGGGGTTGAGCAGCGTCGTATTTGGGATATGAAGCAGGTTCGCGCCTGCCTATCATCGCTAGTGAGCACTGGTCGCATGATCAATCTTCAAAGAGCTTACTTTGATTGTTGACGCGGTGACAAGACCTCTGCCGGCGCCTACGAGCTGCGTCAGCTCAAGTACAGAGCTACATCTCTTTCGGACACTGTAGGCTCCGAGTGCAGGAAACTAACCAGCTACTTCCCTCATGTCCAACTTGCTCTCGAAGCCAGAATGCTTGCTCATCCACTGGACCAGCTCCGTCCACCCGGCATCGTCCTTTACGCCCATCTTCGCGGGCTTGGTGCGGTACGGGCAGTGTGAGCGAGCGACTTCAACAAGCGTTATGTTTCTGGGTTGGTAACTTGAAAGAAAGATTATTCGCGTTGTTTTCTGGCGCCCCGCATATTTACACCCATAATGATCGCTACGCCGTAATATATAGTGGCGTGCATAATTAGGTGCTCGGTAACTACGAGACTGGCGCAACCACAATGCTCTCATGCATTCAGCGCAGGAGTAAGGTCCCGATTAACAGCATGCCTGTCATCCAGCCTCTGTCATCTATCGTCTAAGATCTATGATCGAAGTATCTAATCCGGATACAGCTACGACCGCCGACTCAGCTTCGTTTTCCAGCTCATAAAAGACGATACTTACCTTGCCGGGGTTCATGATCCCATGCGGATCCAGCGAGTCCTTGACCGTCTTCATCACTCCGATCGTACCGTCGCCCAGCTCGGAGCGCAGGAAGCCCTGCATTCGTACAATTCAGCATCGCCATTCAGAGCAAGAGAATAAGCAGAGGCTTGGCTTACCCGTTTCCCAATGCCCACTCCGTGCTCGCCTGCGCACAACGATCAGCTTATGCAGGTCGTGTAGTGAGGCGACTTACCTGTACATGTCCCTTCGAGCGCAATGGCTCGCTCAACCATCTATTCCTATCAGTCAGCGCAAATCCGAATGACCATATGTGTTCAGGACGTACTCGATGAGCGGCCGCATCGACCTTTTCGAACTCGCCCGGCACGTCGGCTTTGAAGATCAGCGCAGCGTGGAAGTTGCCGTCTCCGACATGTCTGAGCAGAGATCAGCACTTGCATCACTTTGATTACCGACTACATGTGTGACTCACCCCAAGAGAGGACCGACGATCCCGTTCTTTGCCAAATCCTCTTTAGTCTGCTGAACGAGTTTCGGCAGATTGCTAACTGGCACACAGACGTCGGTGGAATAACAGGTCGATCCCTCGACTAAAGCCATAGCGCTCCAATGCGCCGATTTCCGCGCACTCCAAAGTTCGGCGCTCTGCGCATCGTCTTTCGCAAACACTAGATCGCGGCCGCCGTGCGCTTTGGCGATCTCCGAAACAATCTTGACGCTCGCGTCGATCAGGGCTGGATCGGATCCTTGGAATTTGAAGAAGATCGTGTCCTGAGATGGCAATGGCATGGTCACGTTCCCGAATTGCTTGATTGCGGACATCATCAGTGTGTCGCAAAGCTCCACGCATTCTGGTGTTTGTGCGTGTCAGGTTTACGAGACTGGGTGCAGGACAACGACGCAGGACTCACGCATAGGAATGCCCCGATTGATAACTTCTCCGACTGCTGTCACGGCGGCCTCGACGCTGGGAAACCCGCAGACCGCCACTCGCGTGGGCAAGATAGGTGCTAATCGGATAGTCGCTGCGAGATGGCTTAGCTGAAGCTATAGTATATAAATTCACCTTCAGTCACAATGCCCAGAGTACCCTCGGCTCCGATGAACAGCTTGGTCAGGTCGTAGCCGGCGGACGATTTCCTGCGATGAAACAGAATCAGCTTGACGTCGCCAAGAAGTATTGCAGACTCGCTGACTCACCTGGAACGCTGTCTTGTCTTGATAATCTCGCCATTGGGCAGGACAACGGTCTGGAGGATACATTAGCATCTTCCCACATAAATTTGAAGAGCCCACACTAACAGCGTTCAAGAACCATTCTCCCTTGGCTGTCCCATACCTGACCGCGTTCGTGCCGCTATACAAACCATCAGCGATGTCTGCAATTGCTAAGCGGGCGCTCACACTCACCTGCAACCTGTCGCCATCATTCCTCCGATACAAGCACTGGGCCCCGGGTCCAGCGGGAAGAACAAATTCAGACCTCTCTCTTTCAGCTCCTCATTCAGCGTCTCCCACTGGACACCAGCTTGCACCACAGCATCCGAATCTGCCGCGTGCAACTCAACGATCTTGTCCATCCGCGAGAGATCGACGCATATTCCGCCATAAGGACAAGTGATATGTCCTTCTAATGACGTTCCGCCGCTGAAGGGCGTCACGGGGACGTGATACTCGTGAGCGAGCTTTAGGACCGCCGATACGTCCGCGGTCGATTCGGCATACACCACCACATCTGGGACAGCGGCGGCTGCGATGACGTATAAGCTCAATCGCAATGATACTCGACAGGTGCGCTATGCGTACCGTGATATGTATTGGCAGAGTGCCCGTGCCCCTGCAGCTCATCGGGATTGGTAGTCACCTGATCCCCATTCAACCGGTCTTTCAACAGACTGATCACATGCTGAGTCTCGGTTTTGGTAGCATACGCTTTTGGCGCCGAGGGGGGCGAGTGCGAAGTAGAGACAGACGAGTCTGCTCGTAATGGCGTTTGCTGATTCAGCCATATTTGCGTTGCGATTATGGCTGCAGTGCATGATAGTAGTACGCCTGATCGAGACCATTGCTGCGAAGACGAAGACGACGAAGCGTTTCTCGAAGAGGAGTTGAGGAGTCGTGTCCCTTGCCCTTTGGCTAAAGAGGTCGGGAGGGACCTGGGAGTCGATCGCGATACGATCGACCGAAGCCCTGCTGTTGAAGATACCAATCGTGACATATCTATCGATACTGTCGATACTACCGATATAAAGCTGAACAACAAGAGAGAGGCAGAGATCTCATACAATGCATAATGCAGTCACCGACTTTTCTTATACTCGAGCCCTCGTACATACCTAGCTGTCGGATCTCTCTCCATATTGCGTGCTCTGCTTCACTTTCATTACGGACTTTTGCACCGGCCGATTCGGAATCGGCAACTCACGGCGATGGGTCGTATGTAGTCCTGCTTGATTACATAATGACGTTGTAGAGGGGGGCTCCGCGCCTCGTGAAAGGCAGTTTGTTCCACTTGACATTAGGACGCATTTCACTGTATCAATCTGATCTTCTATACGAATTCAAAACATCATCTCCGCCATGGTCAATCCGAACGAGGATACTGAGTTGTGAGCAAGCTCGCAGATGCAAAGCTTCGATGGCAGCTGATAATCTGACGCGTCTCCGACTCACAGCAACGATGCGCTGCGAGCGCACGGAATTCTCCCGCCCAAACCACCTTCCCGCTCACCGTCGCCCGACATACCGCACATCACGCACGCGGACGCAGTGCGAGCTATAGCAGTGACGGCAGATGCGGATCAGCTGGTCACGTTGCTAGAAGGGGATAATCTCGATTCGGACGACGAGAGGATGTTTGAAGAGTACAAGCAGAAACGACTGGGCGAGATGCGCAAAGAGGAGAAAAAGGGGAGATTTGGCAGTATGGAGCCGCTCGGCAGAGATGATTTCGTCCGCGAAGTAACGGAGGGCAGTAAGGTCGAGCCTGAAGGCGAGGGCATAGAGGTTGACGACGACGAAGAGGATAATAGACGGTTCAAAGGCACAGGAGTGGTCGTCTTCCTCTTCAAAGACTCGTAAGTGTCATCTCCATTCCACATAATCGAAGCTGATGATCTTCGTAGCGTGCCATTATCACAACATCTTCGACCGCTGTTGCAGCAGCTGGCAGCAGCCCATCCATCGACGAAATTCCTCTCTATTCCCGCCGGACTGTGTATCCCAAATTACCCAGATAAGAACGTGCCGACGCTTCTGATCTACAGAAATGGGGATATGAACGGAAATGTCGTTGCTGGAATGGGCCTTAAGGGTCTCAAGACGACTGTCAGAGGTAAGCAATTGTCTGAATACTCATAACTCAGACCGCTGATGATCACGCTATAGATCTGGAGGGACTGTTATTATACTACAAGGCGATCGAGAAGCCCTCACCGGCCTTACTCCGCTCACGAAATAACGAGGATAGCGATTCAGACTTTGACGATGATTTGGAGACCAACGTGGGTGCTGTCAACACCAAGAGTGGGGGTTTGAGGAATGGGGGCGGGGTCGGTACAGGCCGGAAGGACGATAGCGACGATAGTGATTTCGACTTGTAACATACCGCTCATCTCGCATCACACTCAACTTACGTAGTGGTACTCTTGACTGCACTCGCTCAGTCAGTGACGGCATATGCATGCACCGTCGGCTACAGAGTACAAGACTATGGCTCCTAACAAGAAAGAGTGTGCAGGGGGATATCGCTCAAGTATTATGCCACGTCATTGAGTTAATCACCGGCTACCACCTGCTCGTTAACCGGGTCGAGTGTTGAGGTTTAAATAACATTCCTCTGCTCGTGGTCTCTTCTATCCCTCTCTCCTTTCCTCTCTCTCTTCTCTCATGGTCCTTCGCATCCCCTCTGTTATCCTCCACCTCGCACGATCGTACAGCCCCAGTATCCCATATTCTACTCATCATCATCATTCGTCAAGCTCCGTTGTAGGCATGGCGCAACAAGCCCTTTCCAGCGGCGACGATCTCGATTTCAAGGACCTCGTCACCGTAGTGACGGGAGCAGGGAGCGGTATCGGTAAAGTGTGAGCCGCGTTCAGCTGTTTGGCGGCCCAAGTCATTATCATGAGCTGACAAGGGTGCTCGTTGCTCTCCTACTTGGATCGTTTCAGCTATGCCCGCTTCTTTGCTTCGCGCGGAGCAAAGGTTGTCATCAATGACGTTTCCCAACAAGCGGCTCAGGCCGTAGTGGACGAGATAACCAAGGGTGAGCTTTCGCACATGCCAAACTTGAAGTAAGTGGACGCTGAATCTCGCCCATCCGCTCGCAGCCGGAGGCAAAGCGGTGGCAGCACCTGGCTCTGTCGCAGATGGTCAACAAGTCATCGATCAAGCCGTCAAAGCCTTTGGCACCGTCCATGTCCTCATCAACAACGCGGGTATTCTGCGTGAGTCCCCTGACCCATCTTGTCGTTGATATATGCTGACGCTTTGATACAGGCGACAAATCATTCAAGAATATGTCCGAGCAAGACTGGGACCTCGTCACCCTCGTCCACCTCAAGGGCGCTTATGCGTGCACCAAGGCATGCTGGCCGTTGTTCCGACAACAAAAGGTGAGTAGTCATTGACGGTGACTGCCTGTCTCGCACTCACTTGTGATCAGTTTGGCCGCGTGATTAACACCGCATCTGCTGCTGGACTGTACGGCAACATGGGTCAAGCAAACTACTCGGCAGCCAAAAGTGGGTGGACATTACCCCCACCTGATCATCGCTGACACACCGTAACAGTGGGTCTTGTTGGTTTCACTCGAACACTGGCTCGCGAAGGTGTCAAGTACAACATCAAGACCAACGTCATCGTTCCTGTAAGTGTTCCATCAATGCTCATCATAATATCGTCTAACATATCGCAGATGGCTGCCTCCGCCATGACTGAAACTGTCCTTCCGCCCGACATCCTCAAAGGTTTGAAGCCAGAGTTCATCGCGCCCTTCGTCGGTGTACTGACAGCCAAGAATGTGAGTAATCGTCTGCAATATTCTCGCTGATCATTGCCTAGGGACCCGACGTCAACGGCCGAATATTTGAGCTGGGTGCAGGATTCTTTTCAGAGGTACGATATGAGAGGTCGAAGGGTAGGTTTAGTATCAATTCCTCTTCATGATGATGCTCACTTGCCGTATAATCTAGGTGCTATTTGGCGAACGGATGACACGTTTACACCTTCTGCCGTTGCTGCGAAGTGGGATGAAGTGCAGAACTTTGATAACGCTGAGCATCCAATGAATAGCGAGGACGGGGACATGATGGTGGGTTCCAACTTTTCACTGTTTTCGCAGCTGCTAATCGTGAGCCTAGGGCTGGGCAAAGACGGCCAGAAGTCTCCCTGCGAACAAACAAGCGTCACCTGAGGTCAACTACAAAGGCAAAACCGTTATTGTAACCGGTGCCGGAGCAGGTCTTGGCAGAAACTACGCCTTGATGTTCGGTAAACTGGGCGCTAACGTTGTGGTCAACGATGTCAGCAAGGATGGAGCTGAAAAGGTCGTGGAAGAAGTCAAGGCTGGTGAGTCAGCTCTTGATTGACTGTGCTGACGTCTAGTCGGCGGAAATGCTGTTGCCGCGGTGTGCTCGGCTGAAGATGGCGAAGCGATCGTCAAAGCGGGCGTGGATGCCTTCGGTACCATTCACGTCCTCATTGCCAACGCTGGTATTCTCAGAGACAAAGCATTTGTCAATATGGACGCGCAGATGTGGGACCAGGTCATCGCGGTTCATCTCCGGGGCACCTTCAAGGTAGGTCTTGGCGTGGCCTGTATGTAGAGTCTTGCTGACTTCAGTTGTGCAGTGCGCCAAAGCAGTATGGCCAATCTTCCAGAAGCAAAAGTATGGTCGAATCATTACCACTGCATCGCCGAACGGGATATGTGAGTATACTCGCTGGGACTAGGCTGATAAAATCAGACGGGACTGTGGGCCAGGCAAACTACTCGACAGCCAAAGCTGCACTCAGCGGTCTCGCTCGTACCCTTGCTATCGAGGGATCTCGCGCAGGTATCATTGTCAACTGCGTCGCTCCACGCGCTGCGACTGCAATGACTGCGACAGTCTGGCCAAAGTGAGCGGTTCTAGCATGTAGTGAGCTACTGTAGCTGACCAAATCACAGGGAACTCATGGAGGTGATGAAGGTAAGCTATCGTTGTGCCTTCGATTGATGCTTATCCTTTATCGCAGACGGAATTTGTTGCGCCAGTTATTGGATATCTCGCTTCGGAGGCATGCGAAAGCACTGGTGGCCTATACGAAGTGTTCGGCGGCTATGCGGCTGAGATGAGATGGCAGAGAACCTATGGGTGAGTTGACGATCGAAGATCGCAGCTGATACTGTACCAGCACCACTTTCCCTAATGACCGTGAACTCAAGCCGGAATCCATCGTCGCGAAATGGAAGGAGATAACGACTTTCGGTGAGACGCATTCTGTTCGTGGATCTGGCTACGCTGACTCAACGCAGATGGTCGTGCTACCAATCCAACATCGGGTCCCGAGGCTCTGCAACAGATCATGGGCAACTTCGGCAACGTTAGTGATGACTCGGAAGGCGGATCATATGAAGACTCCGAAGATACCGAGGAGATCAAAGCGGCGAAGAAGAACGCCCCGGAACCAGAGGAATTCGCGTACACCGAACGAGATGTCCTGCTCTACAATCTTGGTATTGGCGCAAAGGCGGACGAATTGCAATGGACATACGAGAACGCAGATGGCTTTGCAGTGAGTTCGCCGCTACAGAATCTCACTGACTTGTTGCAGGCCCTACCCACATTTGGAGTGATCCCGCAATTTGGCTCATCTTCCGGAATGAACATGGACAGCTTTGTGCCAAACTTCAATCCGGCGAAACTGCTTCACGGCGAGCAGTACTTGAAGATCAAGACACCCATCCCCACCAGCGGAACATTGATCAACCACGTCAAATTGCTTGAAGTGCTTGATAAGGGCAAGACCGCAGCTGTCACCGTTATCGTCGATACGAAAGACAAAGCCAGCGGCGAGACCATTTTCGAGAATCAGAGTACTGTGATTCTGAGAGGAAGTGGTGGATTTGGGGGCAAGAAAAACGGAGCCGGTGAGTTTCAAGCTCTGCGTTTTTTTTTGCGCGGTGTAGTCGTCCATGACCGTAGTCGGGTCTATAACCTTTGCTGATGGTCGAACCAGACCGTGGGGCAGCAACGGCTGTCAACACACCGCCAAAGCGGAAACCCGATGCTGTCGTCGAGGAGAAAACGACAGCGGAGCAAGCTGCGGTCTACCGTCTTTCTGGGGATTACAACCCCTTGCACATCGACCCTGGCTTCGCAAGTATGGGCGGCTTTTCTAAACCCAGTAAGTTTATGGCAAATCGTCTTGTTTGACAATCGCTTATCACTTCGATGGCAGTCCTGCATGGTCTCTGCTCGATGGGTATCGCAGGAAAACATGTGCTTAAGACATTCGGTCCTTACTCTGATATCAAAGTGAGATTTGCCGGAACTGTCATCCCGGGGGAAACGCTCGTTACCGAAATGTGGAAGGAGGGTGGGAAGGTCATCTTTGGTAAGCTAATCTCCTCCCACGAGTAGGAAATACAGCTGACATAAAGCGCAGTGACAAAGGTGAAAGAGCGAGATTCGCCTGCTTTGAGCAATGCCGCAGTCACACTTGTCCCCGAAGACAAGGTCAAGGCCAAGCTGTAGTCTGTAGTCCGTTTTTACATTGTAGTCTCACGTCGTTGTGCGTTGTAGTTATCTCATGTCGCGAATGAAAAATGTGTCGGCAGTACTTCTGATGAGCCTACTGCTTCCAAATGAGGTGGATGACGGCTCGTGCATGTCGGTATCATGTTACATTGATTTGACTCATCTATGCCGTATCATTTTGGTCGTGAAGCTATGAATACACGATATCCGTCTCCGTCTCAAGCTCATCCGTTGCCGTTGTTATCGTTCCACTCTGTCGAGACTCAGAAATTCTCCGGGAATTTTTCTTTTTGCGGGGCAGCAACCCCCTTGACTTTCTTGACGGGCGGCGGAACCTGGGGTTTGTTGCCTGGATGCCCACCTCCGCCGCCGATACCTTTCCCTCCGCCCTGCTTTACTCCGTCTGGCGGAGGGCGAAAGGGCCCGGAGGCATGCTGGATCACTTCGAGTCGCGCAAACTTCTGCACGTCGGTACCTTCCCCTCGCGTCCCGAGGGAGGCTTCGGGATCCGCAGGACGGTTCCACAGGCTCGCTTCGGGAGTGGTGAGGGGGTCTAATCCAGGATTGACGAGGAACGGATGTGCCTCTGTGATACGTATCAGTATTGCTGTATCCACTGTCCGTGTCTGGCTAATTGGCAATTGCAGGACGCGGACGTACCCGTGTTCAAGACGTAGTCGTCTAAAGAAAGCACATCGGGCTCCGATTGGAGGAGCAAGTGATACCTGCAAAATCGCAATGTCTCAGAATCGCACACGATTACAGTGAGCGCAAGTTCCCGGACTCACTTGAATGTCTCTGCCAACGCAAAGCTCTCCATGTTGTCGGTGAACAAAACTTGATCTTTAGGCTTGGTAACGTCGGCAACGCTCGATATTCCGCCGGCGACCTTGGAAGTCTCCATCCACGATACGAACATTCTCCATCCTTTCTCTTGCCATTTGCGATCACCGGTAAGGCGGTACCTGCGCCCATATCAGTCTCGATGCTTGTGACTGCTATCTCTGCACCAGTATTACCACTCACATGTAGAAGATGGACTCGATAGTTTCTGGCCGGTTGATGCCTCTACCTGAAACTTTGACTGAGCCCGTAGGTTTCCCCCTGAGTCTCTGGGCGTACTGCTTTGGCTCGTCGGCCCCACCCGTAAGCTCGGCCGTGTCCACTAAAGTCTTGTCGTCAACCCAGCGCAGAACGCCATTGTGATCCTGGTATGTGTCGGGGATAGCTTTGTTCAGAGTCAGGTCGAGATCGGGGTAAAACGGTTTACCGTTAGAGAGCGAGACGTTCTCGTACGCGTACCCCATCCGCGCGGGCTCGTACCATTCCGTCACCTCTGGTTGGAGTCCGGTAGGCGTATCTGCCGATAACCAGTAGCATGAAGCGGTGACTCGTTGCGCATCGTCCATGTCGCCTGACCGGTCGAGCAGTTTCGCGCCGAGACCAAGCATCGCGCCTGCGAAACAGCTCAAGTGTTCTAATTCAGGTATAAGACGGCCGCCTTCCAGCTTCCCAATCGCTAATAGGTCGTGTCCTGGGACCACGTCAATGTCGACATAGATGAGCTTCTTGGCTACATCGATCGATTTCTCGTAGATGTCTTTCCAAGATTGCGCGACCTTTGTGCCGCCTAGCAACTTGTACGTCTTGATGAGATACTCGTAGTACGAATCTGCCAGACCGCCAAACGTGATTCCGCCGTGCATCGCTTGGTTCAATGGCGCGTTTGGCTGGAACCACATTGGTATCAGTGGTTGGTGAACGCCACGGGGGATGACGCGGGCTTCGAGATAGTCCATCGCTCGTTGAGCGAGATCGAACCACTTTCTGTCTCCGGTGACCTGGGCCAACCGGATGAGCTCGAGAGACATGCTTCCTACTTCGGCCACGGATACAGTAGACAGGCGGTAGAACTCGTCTGCGGAGCCCGGATCGACTCGGCCCCCAGGGAGACCTGACTCGGTATTGAACGCTTTGCCAAGTATCTCAGCGAGGTCGACCGCGCGATCTACAAGGAGTTGGTCTCCAGACAGATCGTATGCGCCCAGCAGTCCACCAAGATACCGAATACCCGTTTCGAAGATCGGCAAAGCAACCGCCTTGTCACGCGCGATTGCGAGAGATTCTCCATTCTCATCTGCTTCTCCAACGAATCCCGCTGACCAGTCCCGCCCGTTCACCCAATGGAAGTTGAGTTGGTTGATGTGTGGTCGACAGAGGTTGTATTCGTCTGAGAAGCCCATGAGGAGAAGAGTGTCCAACGAGTCGACGATTGTCGCTCCCCAGCCGTTGAATGGGTTCGACGGTATCTCAGATACTGGCTTGACCTCATCGTTGCCTAAACGTCAGCTAGATATATACGATGCAACACTCACCCCACGCGTGCCGCTTATACGCCTCCCAGGCATGTCTAAAACCTCGCCTTACGGCCTGTTTCCTCTCTTCCCGGACTTGGCCCTCCTCCGCACTCTCCCACTTTTCGCTTTTCCCAGCGAAGCCCTCCCACTGGACTTGCGGTAACTTGCTCTTCGGGCCGTCCCACACTTTCGGCGCTCGCCATTGTTGCGACCACGCGTCAGACGGCATATGATTCCCAGCCTCCTTATGGAAGTGTTGGTTCGTCTCCTCAGGGTCGGAGATGATTTCTCGCAAGCGTGAATCTGGGAATGGCGTGGTGGCTGGAGGAGCGGAAGAGGAGACGTCGATATCGGAGAGCAAGTCGGTGGCTGGGGTGAAGAGCGATAAATCGGGATGCATAGGAGCGATGGGTTGCACCCAATTAGTGACGAAGTGGTCCCCGTTCTCGTCGAGGATATATTCCAGCCCCCCGCTGCTGCTGCCAGACGCTGCGGATTGCGGCTTGGGCTTCTTGCCGACGGGCGGCTCGACCCAATCCTCCAGTTCGTCCTCCAAACCGTCTCCGTCTCCGGCCCCCGCTTCCCAAGTCTCCTCCTCCCTCCATCCCGCTTTCCTTGTACCACCAGTCCCTCTACCGCTCGAAAGACCCGGGAAGCCTTGCGGTCCACCAAAGTCCACGAAATACAGTACGATGCCCCCCAGAGCTAGTGCGCTCAGCAGTAATCGCGCTTTGCGAGTGACGAGTAATCGCTTTGCCAGTCTTCCGGGCGACGCTACCCCCTTCTCGGGGTCAGAGTTGTGCGGGTAGGCGAACGCCGGTGTGTAGGCCATCTTGCGTCCTGTAAGCTTCGGCGACAGGCTCATGCTAAGTCACAGCACACACAAAGTGAGCAAAGTGGGCAAATTACGGGTGGGAAATGCTGGCCATCATTTCACCACTCACCCTCATCAATGAGTCGGGTATCAGCTGAATGTGACGAACGGCCTGTTGCTATGCTAGTCAAAGGTATGCCTTTCTCGCGTGCTGACCGCGGCGCAGGCGATGACCCGGATAGAGGTGATCTAGAGCGCCTAGCAATGTGAAGATGCAGAGAATAGTCGATAAAGATGCATCTCAAGCTTTTCTATCGCTTATGACCCGAACGACGCGTGCTTCCGCTGCCCTTCCCCGCATTTCATGGTCCTCGTCCAGGGCGTCATTTCGTCAGCTTATCATGTGGCAGAATCGATTATATCTCTTTCTCGTCACCATCTGGTCTAGCTCTTGGATTAGATGACTGAGTCGGATGAAGGGGCTCTAATGCTATGTTTTACCTCGGCAGTTTGTATATGCACTTTATATATCCATATGCATTGCAATTACTATCATCGATTTCTGCTGTTACGTGTACCTCTCCTTGATCAGGGCGCATCGTCAAAGCCCATGTTGACCACACATCGAATACAGTCGCCCGCCTGTACAAAGTCTCAGCGTTGTCCGAGTCATCAAAGTCTTATCGTCACTCACGTGCATGTCGTCGAAGCCCTCGTTGATCTTTTCGAGCGGTTGGTGGTGCGTCACAAACTCGTCGACCCAGAGGGTACCCGCGAGGTAGTCTAAGAACGAGTATATTATGAGGTTGAGCCCAAATCGTCACATAACGAAAGCAGAGCTCGCGTGTCACGTACCGTTGACGATGCCGGGCAGCTCTGTACGGCCTTTGACGCCGCCAAAGGCGGATCCTTTCCACGTACGGCCAGTAACGAGCTGGAACCTATATACCAGAAAAAGCACTCCTCAGCTCTGCTCTGCGATGACAGAACGGACTTCGACTCAAGACTCACGGCCTGGTAGAGATCTCTGCGCCAGCGGGAGCGACACCGATGACATTGCAGACGCCCCAGCCCTTGTGGCATGCCTCGAGAGCGGATCGCATCACGTTGACCTGACCATATCAATTAGCGTCATCGCGAGTAAGGCTAAGAACGAGAACTTACATTGCCCGTAGCGTCGAAAGTGAAGTCAAGACCGCCATCAGTCTCTTCGACGAGGTAGTCGACGATGCTCTTGCCCTCGGGAAGGTCGGTGGGGTTGACAAAGTCGGCTATACAACAATCAGCTTTGCACAGAAGAATTCACATTATTGCGCGTCACTTACTGGCGCCGAACTTCTTGGCCCATTCCTCCTTTTTCGAGTTGGTATCGATCGCGATGATCCTCTTGGCGTTCTTGGCCTTAGCACCTTGAATAATGGACAGGCCCACACAACCGATACCGAAGACCGCGACGTTCGAGTCCTCTACAAGACATCAGCGACAATGACGAGGACCGCTCACTCACCGGTACCGGGAGTCTTGGTAGCTGATCCGTAGCCTGTGGTAATACCGCATCCGAGCAAACAAGCTTTCTCCAAAGGCGCCTTCTCGTTGACGGCCACAACGGAGAATTTGGAGACGACGGTGTATTGCGAGAACGTCGACGTGCCCATCTGGCATCAAAGCGACGTCAGTATACCGTCCACAAAGCAACGGTCGCGCGACTCGGAGATACTCACAAAGTGAAGGATGTCTTTGCCCTTGCACTTGAACCGGGTGGTACCGTCCGGCATCACACCTTTGCCCTGGGTGGCGCGCACTCGGCCACACAGGTTGGTCTTGCCAGACTTGCAGAACTTGCACTCGCGGCATTCTGCGGACGACCCATCAGCTCAGATCGGCATTCGTCATTCGTCACTCGTTGAAATCACCGGCAGTGTAGAGAGGAACGACGTGGTCGCCGACTTTGACATTGTCGACGCCGGCGCCTACGGACTCGACGAGACCGCCGCCCTCATGTCCGAGAATAACGGGGAACGCGCCCTCGGGGTCTTTACCAGATAAAGTATAGTCGTCGCTACCTGTCAGTTTAGGCTCACGCATCTTTACACTCACGTATGGCAGATACCAGTGCTGCGCTGTCAGCGGTACGTCGAATGATTTTGACCTACTATAAGACCTTGATTCGCACTTCGCCCTCTTTGGGAGGGGCGACCTCGACCTCTTCGATAGATAGAGGCTTCCCGGCCTCCCACGCAATAGCGGCTTTGCAGGTTATTGTCTGTCCATCAGCCGCGCAGACTCGCATGCACTCACTTTTCCTTCGGTCGACATGGTGTTATAGTATATTTCCAGTTGTACAAATCAAAAAAGTTAATTACAAACTTGAGTTTGACCAGGTGCGTTGGAGATATCCGGAATCGTTGCCTGTGCCCGATGGGTCACGTGACGGATGACGTCGAGGAGATGCACGATGGCTCCAAACACCGCTCGTACGCCATGCAGCCCTGTTTACAAGCATCGTACAGTACAGTAGTACGAAGACTTGCAAGCCTTGAGTGTGGAGTGATAGTCCCTCGTCCCTCTCTGCGCGGGCTGTCTCATCCGACGTTGCGACGCAGCGAGACAGCGCGTCAGTACAAGACAATGTGCAAAGTGCGAGACAAGGGGAGACATGGGGTGAGCTAACCTGGCTGAGTCATTAAGCTCGGCATCGTTGGCCGGAAGGGAAGAAGAGGGCACCGTACTCCTACCATTCATTCCAGCACTCTATATCCCCTTCAGTACTCCAGCACTCGTGTGTTCGTGTACCTAAGCAAGCAACGTACGCATGTAGCACTCAGGCCCCACTCTTATCACCGTCGCCTCGCTCGCGTCTGAGCATCACGGTGATCATATTCTCATTGGATCATTCCCTCACAGTGGCAATATTTCTACATCGTGTGGACTGGTGTCGAGTAGACAAGGGCGCAATGCCGCGAGATCCACCCCGATTCTTCATCCAGGCCTCACCGGATCTCAGCATCGCCTCGCCACCACAAACACCACTAACATCGGGCGCACCAGGTCATGCTGCACATCACGCAGTCTCATCATCTACATCGTTTTCCTCGGCGTTGACCTGGCCCGAACCAGATCCAGATCCGCATTCGTTCCCTTTTCCGATATCAGGACGAACCACACCATATCCTTACCACGATCATATGAGCGGGGCGAAGATCGACGCGTTGGCGGATATTCATCGCGTGCTGTATCGCGGTAGAGAGGGGGACGAGCGGGTCGTGCAATGGGACGAGCAGAGCAAGGAGGTTCAGCGCGTGGTGGAGAAATGGTTCGAGGGTGATTGCGGTGCGTACACCCCCCCGCTTTCTGTGCATGTAGCGTCTACACGTCGGCATAGCTGACAGGGAGTGGGGCATGGTGGTAGTGTACGACCACCCCCTGGCGCGAGTGTCGTCCCGCCAATCACTCTTGGCGCACTTCATACTGCTGAATCTGCTATCGACGATGTACTTGCCGACCCTAACGCCTTTTTCGCTGATGCACCACGTGCGAGAGATGGTCGGCCGCGTGACCTCAAGCGTAGCGAGCGCAGCAGGCGTTGTTGGCGCGACAGGCGCTGCGGGTGTCAGCGCGACGAGGACGGAGAAGGAGAATGCAACGGATCGCGCTCTGATGACTGGCGGCGAGGAAGAGCGATTGGGGCTGACGGACAGCGCCCGTGCGGACGTAGAAGGCGAGCCGGGGAAGAACCGCAATTGGTGGCGGCTCTACGACGTTAGTGCCGACTGCAAGGAGATGGGGGCTATGGAGAGCTATGGTGTGTTTTATCCTTTCCAAGACTCTTGACGCTTGTAAAGCTGACGGTGACGGTGACGGTAGACGGCTATCATCTAGCGATGATAGAGCAGTAAGTCCAAGTCTGCGCAATCACTGACTGAGCAGAGCTGACTGCAGCACTGCAGCGTCATTACACTCACCTTCTTCCCTTCCCTCGTATCGAGAGAAAACCCGGAATGCCCAACTTCACCTTCGTCCTCATATGGAGCACAGGCGCCTTCCTCGTTCACGAAGCGGTTAGCCCTGGTTATACTGGACGAAATCAGTGATGTCCTCCGGTGGGATATCCCCATTACCACTACGGTCCACTTCAACGAAGTCGGTACATCGTTCAACCCTTCATTCTCAACCATTCACCCTCTCTGATCATATAGTACTGTGCTGAAGCTGGGATGAGTAGGCAAAGCAACACATATACGAGATACGATCGACGTCCGATACCTCATCGAGAGCTTCGTCCCTTTCGCCAAGAAGATAAGCTGGCTCACGCGCCGACTGAGCGGTGTCCTCACTAGCACCCTCGGTGCGATTGCTATGAAGTCAGTGCAGGATCGCGAGCGCCAGCGCCAGCGGGAGCGCGGTAGTGACGAGCGTGGTCTGCCTGCGTACGAGAGCACGAAGCCGCACCCGGCTGCTTCGGCATTTATGGACAAAGAGAAAACAGCAGGATTGGCTCAGATGGCGGAGAAACAGCCGCCGTCAATGCACTCGCACCCTCATTCCGCTCACCATCGGAGAACCGACGCGCTGGGTCTTGGAGGTATCGACATTCAACCGACTAGGTCTATGACATGTTCTGGCGCCGCACCAGACAGCAATGACGCTCTGTGAGATTTGAGGATTGAGGATAGAAGTGACTGGGGTCGTGCCGTTGTTCTGTTCATTTATCATCGTCATTTCAAGCACAAGTACAAGCAAGTGTAATCGTATCGTTATTCATAGCATCTTAGCATCTCTACATCGTTGGCTTTCTTTGGAACCTTGTGGATTATGGAGGAGTCGGTGGTTCGGCTGGGGTCTGGGGTCGGAGTAGGGGCTGTCCAATGCATACATGTATGGCTAGTAGGTTGCGGTGGTGTTGGCGAGCTGCCTTGCGCATCGTCGTATAAGCCGCTAGCTAGTGCATGGGCGTGGACTTCGTCGCTGTGTCGTAGATGTCGGGACGTCTGAGCTGAAGCGCTACGGACACATCTCAGTCGCAGCAGCGACCTACTGAACGAGCTATGGCAGCTATAACGGCGGAGCGCAATGTTCGCCCTTCCCCAGTGCAAGGGAATGTGTATTGTATGCTCAACTTGATGACTCTAATCGATATCGCGCCTCGAAGCCTTCTTCGCCTTGAGGCGCTTCTTGTCCCCCAACCTTCTCTCATTCTCGGCCCTCTGCAACCCGCGCACGCGCTGACGCTGCTCGGAGCTCGTCGCGCCCACGATCTGGGATTGGGCCGCGGCGAGGATCGTTTGGTATAGTATGTGAAGAGCGGTCGCGCGGTTCTGCGATGCTACGCGGGATATTTGGGAGGAGATGAGGAGTGAGGGCGGGGAGGGGATGTAGTGGGGCTATTGCGAGACAGGCAGTTATTGGATTAGCCATTTGGTTTGGGATATCATGTCGCAGTCTTTGACGGATGAGGTGAAGATCTAGTGAGTGAAGAGTGAAGAGTGGAAGGGGACGTACGGATTTGCTCAATGGACTCAGAACGAATCGGGGCAACCAACCCCCATATCCAGGAGCAGATAGACTACATCGCAGCGTAACCTTCGACTCGGTCTTATTGACATGTTGCCCGCCCGGCCCACTTGACCTGCTCCGCGTGACACTATAGCTCTCCTTGGGTATATCGTCCACTGTGAATCCCTCGATCCATGATCGCGCCAGAGCCTGCTCCGCCTCTGAGGTCAGGGTTGCCAGAGAGCGCAACTCGGCTGGAGGCGGGGCGAGGCGAGTAGCGGTAGAATGTATTGAGCGATAGCGAGTGATTGTATTTCTTATGCGTATTGATAGCCTGTGACTCATTTTCTGCGATGCGCAGCCTGCTCAAGCACCGAGCTGGCTGATCGACGTACTCGTCCGGTAGATAGTCGGTCTATGTCTCTGTCTCTGACGATGCGGCGATGCTTGCGAGTAGGCGAGTAGGCGAGCAGATGATTGCGGTGAATTCGCTGAAATACCTGGGATGGCATTTGCCCATCTAAAGCCGATGGTGCATAACCGGTTACCGGCGGTGATCACTATTTCTCCAGAGTAAAGTTACAAAAAGTCATGTTGATTGATGTGGATGCTTTTCCACTCTTACCTGTCTTCAGTCTCGTCAACAGTCAACATACTCAAGCAGCCAGAGACCATGTCGGCCTCGGAATCAGTCCCCGCTCTTACCCCATCATTACTCACCACCCTACTCACATTCCTACTCCCGCCGTCCCCGCCCTTACCGGTAGAACTAATATCCAAATCGCTCTCACGGCGATTACTCTACCTGCCCCCCTCCTCGATTGATGACGATGCGCACTTTACCCCTTTTCCCTCATCGTCCTCGTCTTCCTCGACCCGTCCAACAACACAAGGACTACCACAATCGACTGCAGTAGCCGACCAAGAGGTAGAAGAGGCAGAAGAAGAGACACAGCCCATCTCCACTCGCCTGCGCGAGCTCGCGCGCGCCCACCGTCTTGGCCCATGTCAGTATACGCGCGAAGCACACGAGGTCTTTGCGCGCGTCATCATCCTCTCCGAATCACAACATGAAACTGAAACCAGTACTGGCGGTAACGTGGAAATCTGGTTCGAGTTCGAGTCGGAGTCTACGCCGGAGGGCGAAGGTCGGGGATGGGTCTACCATTCTGCCAGAATACCCAGTACCCCTTCTTCTTCTTCTTCTTCTTCTTCTTCTTCTTACTCCCTCCCGTCATCTTCTTCTTCTCATCCCAAATCCAAATCGCAGTCGGAGGCACAGTGGGTCAGCGAGCCGTACTTCCTTCCCCCACTCCTCGACCCCGCTGCCCTACCGCAATCGCAATCGCAGACGCAGATGCAAGGAGACGACCACGATCCTACCGCTGCACCAGAGGGGTATTGGGCCGCATTCGATTCGCCCTCTTCCTCGACTCACGAACTAGATGAGCAGGATCACGAGAACGATGGGAATGCCGAAGAAGCGTATTGGGCGCAGTACAGTCGGCCGGAGACTGCGCCCGTCACCCCTGGCGCGCAATCTTCGCAAGGAACTCATGGAGCGCAGGGATCGCACGCCTTCCAGGGAATGCAAGGCTTCAGTCAAGGAAGGGGGAACGCTACGGTGGACCCTAACGACCCGCGAAAAGTCGCCGAAGCAGTCACGCGCTCGCTGAACGCCCTCAGAGCCGAAAGAGATATCTCCAATCGCCTCAAACAGACCGTCAACGTTGGTGACAAGCTCCGAGGCAAGATCGCCAGCTCGTTATCCGATGCGTGGAGGGAGTTTGGCGGGCGGTTTGGGGAGGAGCAAAGGGAGGAAAAGGCTTTGCAGTGGTTGTCCCTCTCTAGGCAAGTTATCGACCAGCCCTCTTTCGCCGGCCACGCCAACGGCCACGCCAAAGGACACGCACACGCACATGAAGACAATTCGTTACCAAACTCGGTCTTACGGGCAAAGCTTCAGGTCCTCGTGCAGATGTATGACGTTCTGGACGAAGATGAGGACGAAGATGGCTTCTGGCGCTTAGTAGAAGCTACTATACGGTCAGCGCCGACACTCGAAGCGGAGGACGAGGAGACGCGGCAGGCCATGTATTATGAGTAGGATAACCAGCAACAATCACACATAGCATCATAGACGGGGACGACTCGTACATACGCATGCATATTCGGACCATACATATCGCACTACCTGTCTCAAGCTCTTGCAGCAAGTCCCTTTCGCTCCGCAGCGAGCACCACCAGCTGTACCAGTGTACGTTAGTCAGACGAGATTCAAGTGAAGCCTGCGCAGCTACTCTACTCACCTTCTTGACATACTCGTATATCCTGCGCTGGGCGACAAACATGAATGCCGCAGTGAGTACGGACTGCAGCAGCTTGGGCAGCAGGCCGGCGTAGAGGCCTGGATGAGGAGTCAGGATATCAGCCAGTGCTCTACTGCTGAAGAGTCTCCGACCTGGGATACGGTGTGGGGAGTGCTGGCGGAGCATGGCTCCAGATGACTGTCCTGAAGACTGATACACCCAGCGCACCTGTAAGACCTTCGGTCTGCAGGATATGCAAGACGGCCTTGAGTGAGGACTGGTACTTGTGCGTGGCCGCTTGCTACGCATTACAATCAGCGTACGTTCACAGCCATGGGTAGTTCGAACGGACCAATCTCGACTTGACGACGATCTGGTATACATACACGTCAGCCGAGCTCAGATATACAGACAGTACAAGTGAGCTCACATAGGGGTACGTCCCGCCGGTAGCGACGAGCTTGCTCGCTGCACCGAGGAAGAACAGGTCCCAGTCGCTCAGCGAGCTTCGTCCGAGAGACTTGGTGCCCGTGGACGTCGCCCCATGCTTCGCGAGGCGATATCCGAGTAAGAGGGAGGTGAGCCGCTCGAAGGTAGTGTACTACGCAGAACATCAAATTGCAGTGGGTGAGCTCGTGTGCTTGTGCCTATAACAGTAGGGTAGATGATGAGTTCGGCGCACCTGGATGACGGGGTTGATGACGAGGATCAAAGCAGGGCCTATCCCGCGCCAGAATCCCGACAAGCCGTCTTTCGAGTATATCTCCCTCGCGGCGTCGATCGCAGAAGGCTTGATCTTCTTCACTACCCCTTCCCCATCCCCGCCTGCACTGGCCTGGGAGAGAGTAGTACTCCGCGTGGACTGCGCGGTCTGCACCGTCCAGATCGGGTTGGTGGTCAGTGTGGTGATTGAGCCTACGATGAGTATCGCATCAAGCATTAGTAGACTTCTTGTGATGAAAAGAATAGGAAAGGATAGAGACGCACCCGCGATGAGACCCGCGATGATCCCTTCGGAGGTGGTCAGAGCGCTCGTCGAATTCGAGCTTTTACCCCTTTGACGAATAAGCATTGAGCGTGTTTCCTCGTCTACGGCCTCGTCAGCTATATCTACAGTATACTGACGAAGAGCGGTTGGAAGTTACCCACAGAAAGCGTAATACACTCCATTGGTCACTGCTATCCCAGCTAGACTACTGCTCAAGCCGGAGTAGAGTCCCGCCAGGCCTTCTTCTTTGAGTGTCTTGGTGATCGCTTCTGGTATCGTCTGGCGATTTCACGAGTATGAGCTTGGCAGATTCCTAAGAGACAGAAAGCTCACCAGATGTTCCTTTTTCGTCTGTACTGCCGCGCGCGTAGAGAGGTTGACCAGTGGGCTAAGGCTTGTCAGTCATAGTCCCAATACTCTTCTGGATCCAGACGATCTACTCCAGTACTTGGTGACACGACTCGGTGATACTCCACTCACTACGTCAACGCCTGAAGCAGTGGCAATGATCAGTCACCACCCACGCTGAAATCAGTAAAGACCCACCATCGAGACGCATCCGCCCACACTTCCCGCCAGAGCGTGTATAGCCGAGTCTCCCATGTTTGCTTACTGTTATGTTATGCTGTTGTGCGTATGTGCTGCTGCTGCTGCTATAGGTGGGTACTCGGTGGAGTAGAAGAACAAAGTAGTGAGGACGAGGCAATGTTGTGCGCTCAGTGCTGATGTAGTGCGAGTGCTTTGATATCCGGTAAGGTGGAATAACCGACAGCGCCACGCACCATACTACGCTCCTCCGATACACACAAACTCAGCTCATCCTCTATATCCCACGTACCCTCATTGTCCTCCGGTATCGAAGCATACCGACCATACATGATGCGTCATGCATCAAGCATGAAAGCGTCCTAGGCGTCGCTCGCTGTAGAGCAGCAGTATATTGACACTTGAGCATGTGGAATAGCAACAAGCTCGACATGGTCTTGGCCGAGTGCACCGCCACGTCTCATACCGTCTGGTGTGCGGGGCCAAAGGACGGGGAGGGAGTGTTTCAGAGTGATCAGTGGACAGTGAATGAATAGCATTCTCCTCATCAGATCAGATCCAGGCGATCAGTCTTTCATCATTGTTCTCATCGCACTCTCATCATGCTATGATACCGACCAGACACCATGTCAATCTCGCGCGTACAGCTCGCTGCTGCGCTACTGGGTAAGTTGTCCCTTCTCAACAGACGACTGACTCCTCTGCGCTCGGGTCCAAGCTGATCCTCGCTCAACGACTTTCTAGAGTACGATAATGACCCAGAGGATCACTCGCGCCCGCGTCATTCACATCGCGACTCGGCCATATTCGCACCCATCAGAGCGGCCGAAGCGGAAGAACGCCGTCGTAAGATCCTGTCCCAGCCAGCACCTTCGCTACCTAGTCCCGTAGACTCGCGCTCGACGACTCGGGATCAAGGTCCAAAACAAGCTCATGCGCAGATATGGCGACGAAGCGCGGCTGTCGCTGGCGAGCTGAGGTCATACCCATCGGTTTCGTCTCCATTTCCGCATGAGCTGGACGAGGAAACGGACGTCGCTGATGTCGACGTGGCGCGATGGGGCCTGCCCGAGCATCTCATCTCGACTCCCAGTCCAACTACACCGCGCCCATGCCCGGTACCTCCACGACTGGCGACGCGCCGAGTCACCGTATCCCAGCCTGTACCCGAGACTGCCATGCTACAGCTGCAGTCCCGCGTCAAGTCGATCCATGTTTCGGACGTACTCGAGGACGCGGACGCGGAGAATCATGCTTCGTCAGGACGAGATGAGCAGGCAGATGCAGATGGTATATATGCGCATACGCATAGAGCGTTGGCTGAGGCAGAGCGTATAAGGAGGTTGGTCGAAGGACGCCCTCAGACTGTCATGGGTCTCCGATCGCAGGAACCTCGCGGCGACTGCGATCCACTTCAGATCCCTCTACCTCTATCCCCCTCCCACCGCACACCCGCAAGTACAACTACACATCGACTCTCCTCGTTCAGTCGTACATTGTCCCCTCAGTACGGTGAACAGGAAGAGACTCTACTCGATCCCAATACGTTCGCTCTTCCTGCTCCCCCGCCTGAACTCGGCTCGCGATTCGATCCGAAGGCGCTTGAAGCCCGACGCCGCTATAGTGTCAGCTCGGCGATGGACTTGCGGCCTGCAAGCCATCATATCGAGAGCGGCGACGCACCTTATCACAATTCTGCGAAAGATACTCCATCTCCGCTCCCGCCTCGAGTATACGAAGAGATCCCTACGCCAGAGCAATATGGTCGGCCCCTCTTGCCTCAGCGGTACAGCGCACCAGTCAAGCGACTCGATCGACAATCCCTCCTCCGCCCCAAAATCCTCATCATGCCCACTCCCCTATCCGGTGCAGATTCATATTCCGCCGAGCCCAGACTCCCAGAAGGATATACACTAGGAGAACGACCTCTGCCTGCTGAAGCACGTACGTCGGGCCGTCGACCGGGCTTACCATTAAGTCTGAGTCAGAAGACATTCAGGAGTAGCCTCGTATTCGATGCCGACCACGGGCAGGGGCAGGGGGACGGCTTCTTCCATTCTCTCAGCACCAGCAGCGATGAAGTAGATGGCGAGGGCGGTGATGCGAGAAGAGAGGTCAGTGAAGATGCGGTGAACAGGGAGAGAAAACCTGGGAGATTGTATGGCCGTAGTCTGATGGACGAGCTAGAAGCGCGGAAGCTTGCTTTGAAGGGGAAGCAGAGGTGAGCGACGGCATGATACGCAAAGCTGATGGTTTAGGCAATTCCAAGGTGATTCGCGACCTGCGATGATGGCGCGACCATCAGATCGAGATCGCTTCTCACTCTCGTCCTTCGACGACCCAGAGTCCGCGACTCCAGGAGGAACAGGACATCGTCCAGCAACATACCATCGGGGTCTTAGTCCTGGTACTGGTGCTCGACCATTACTCCATGTCAGCTCTGCGGGAGACATACGTACCGCACCCGGTACACCAGCACCGAACAAAGACCGAATCACAAAGTCCAGATCGGTGTTCGGGGTGGACACGCTCTGGGAAAAGGAGATGGCCAAATTGCGGATCATGCAGGAGGAGGAAGAGAGGCGTAAAGCTCATCAAGCGGAGCAGGCGTCTGTCGCTGGAGCGAAGGGCAAGAAGAAGAAGAAGGATAAGCAGGATTCAGGAAAGGGAACGGAGGGCGATTTGGACCTCTCAGCCGTTCCTCAAATCACGGAGCTTCGCCCAACACTCCAGTACTCGCCGGAGGGAGTAGTGAGGCAGGTTGAGCAGGATGATATGGAAAGGGATGAGGCCGATCTAGGTGTGGGAGAATGGTTTGAAAGCAGCGATGATGGCGTCGAGGGTAGTGCCAAGGAGCAGGTTGCGGCGGGTGAAGGGAAAGACCGGTCATTGGACGTTGATGAGGACGACAACGGCGGCGAGGATGACGAAGATGACGAGCCGTTATCGAAATTGGCACCCAGCACGTCCACGCGCTCGGCATCACATCAAGCAGGAAACAATGTAGACGCAGAACAAGAGAGCTCAGATGACGAAGATGGGGACGATGACGTGCCTCTTTCTCACTTAGCTCGAGGCAGTGCTTCGCGTCCGGTAACCACGTTGGTCGGCGGTGGCCGACAAGCAGACGAGGAGAAAGACGAAGATGAGGATGACATACCACTAGCTGTCCGCCAAGCTAAAGCGAAAGGCATACCACCCCCGACCCGCGCTGAAATCATAGAAGACGACTTGCCCTTGGGGTACAAGCATGCCGAAGCCGCTCAACGACAAATGGCCATGACTTTGGCTATGGCCCAGCAGCAGCAGCAGCAGCTCGATTTCGACTATGCTACTGCCACTGCTGCTGGACCGATGTTCGATCCAAGAAGCTCTTTCGCCTTCGCCAATGCATCGCCGATGATTTACCCCCCACGCCAGCAGCAAGGCATGTGGGGTATGCCATACTACCCTCCACCTCTTACATCGTACCATATCCCTTATGCTATCGTACCCTCGCTGCCCATGGCAATGCCACCACCAATGACAACGCCGCTGCCTGCGCAGACGTACGTCCCTATGCCCGTTGATATAGGCGTACCCACGCTTTCTCCTGGACAGGTAATCGATAGTTGGAGGAAAGACGTCCCTCTGGCTCCTGTGAGCACAGCAAGCGGTAGTGGCAGTACGAGTACGCGTAGTTGATCCTTGCACCTCTGCCTTCATTCCCTTCCACGCCACCATCGGCGTGCATCCATGTTGTACTCTAGATTGACACTATGCCTACGCATCTCAGCAGACTGATGAGCAGCTCAATGCACACTATGCACAACTGATAGACTTGGACTATCCGACAACAATTGCATACTGTGTCAATTTTATTCTACAACCAACTATATTGACAATGATCCGATGCAGTTCTATTCTATCCTATCCCCACAATCCCCGTTCGCGTCTACTCGCCGCGCCGGGCGCCTCATCAGCCATTGGTCCCAGCCCAAAGCCTTGCGCATCGAGCAACTCATGCTCGTCATCCTGCGATAAGGGCGTATGACCTTGACCCCTGAGCGGTCGGCCGTGCAGACCTAGGAATCCACGCCGGATGTCGTTGGCACCCGCGATCACTCCTCGAAACGCAGATGTATAATACGCGACCGTGTTGGGACCAGGTTCAGATGACAAGGTAGTCGTGACTGCCTCTGGTTCCTCGCCACCGTTCGCAGCAGCTGCTTGAGCCCGCTCGCTCTCCCTCTGGGCCTGCCGAAGCCCTCTCTCAAACCGCTTGACCCTCCAATAACCGCCCAAACTCGTCAACACAATGAACCAACCAATACTCATCATGAAGAACGAGAAGTACTCGTTGGCTCGACCGATATCGGCAGCAGAGGGCAAGTCCAACATGGCACTGAGCGTTGTGTTGTGGGTAGATGCCCATGCTTCGGCCTCCTGGACATTGTGCAATACATCCGGAGGTGAGTCTGGATCGGAACCAGGTGGTCGGATCGGTTGTGGCCATGGGAATCCTCCTGGACCCCAGATCGCATCTATCGCACTCTCCGCGGCTTCATTGTCGTTTTGCGGGGTATCGGCCGTGGGTTCAGATGGATCCATGAGCGCAACCGCTTTGGATCGAAGGGTGAATCCGAATTGGATGAGCGTCATGCCCAGACCGACTCTTGATCCATACTTCGCCGCATGCGTGGTGTGCAAAACGTAGGTGAGGAGGAACCCCACGAACTGGAAAGAGAAGGATACGATCAAATTCCAGAAGAATCCGAAGAAGTTGCCACTTGGCATGCCGTCAATGAGGATCTCGTCGCCACTGATCGAGCTGGATAAGGGGCCGAATGGCGAGGAGGAAGAGGGGAGAACGACGGTGGTGTCCCAATATGGTGGAACAGCATCGCGAAGGGCGGCTTGGTACGACGGCGGTCCTTCTTTCTGCGTCTCCTCTGGTGCATACTCGGCGCCTTCTTCGGGTTGGGGTGTATTGTCTGGCCTGGCAGCAAGATTACCGAATACGCCGCTGTTGCCGCCGCCGTTTATACGTGGTGACGCCTGGCGAGGCAGGAACGAAGATGGCAGGATGCCACCAAGAAAGTGCCTGTGAGGAGTGGGCCGAGCAGGGGTAGCGGTCGGTATTAAACCGTTTGTGTTGCCTGGAGCAGGGTTCTGCGCAGAGTACGGCTGGAAAGGAGGAGGAGAGGAGGGTGGAAGAGTCTGTAAATGATATCAGCATGATGATACTTGAAGCGAGACAGGAGACAGGCACTCACGTAGTCCCGTTCGAAATCGTAATCGCCGGGCACTGATTGTCTGGGATGACCTAACAAACCGTCTGTCTCGATTTCATCGGGTCCATCAAATGCCTCGTCCATCTCCTGAGGGTCAGGTATGGCATTGTTGCGTCGCGGGGTGAATCGAAATGAACGAATGGAATGAAGGGATGATCTGCGGGAATGGGTGGGCGCAGTGGGGGATGAGGGGGCTGAGGTATTGGTTGGTACAGCCGCGTACCCGGACATGATGCTATCGGCGAGTCAGCAACTTTCTCACAACAGCGTTGAAAGAAAGAGGTTGGAAGGGATGTAGAGAATCATTTGGTGGTGCATGAAGTCGGTGCACACGATAGCGGCCGCTTGGCCCGAGCTTGAACTAGTCGTCTGTCTCGGTTAAGAGACATACTTTCGTCCAAGAAAGGGCCAAGACGACCTGTCGCGACTTCTTTTTCTAATCATAAAAAGTGGGGAGCGAATCAAGCAGGAGGCTACTTGTGCCGTAGTGAAGGATAGGAGGGAAACAAGAGCGATCGGACAAGGGCTGACTCACGATGTGGTGGGATGTTGATACAAAGGACGTTGATGAGGATGCCCAGCCTAATCAAGCCGCGTTCTCTCGAACGGGCGTCACGCCCTGGAAGTGAGGCGTCTTCACCGAGGCGAAGTCGATGGTATGAATCCGAAGAGAGAATAAGGAATGGAATAAGGAAGAAGAAAAGAAGAGTGAGAGAGATGTTTGCCAAGAAAGCGATATATAAGCTTGCGTGTTCCCGCAGTCAACAGCAGTTTGGTTTTGCCATTGTTTCCAGTTTGGGGACACAGCACTGTTTGGCTTATCAGTTGGAACAAAGGATTTAATGACGTGTCATATTACCCGTAGTACTGAATGACATCATGTAAGACGCCATGGTGTACTAGCAGATTCCATATAAGAGCCATCCATCACTCGACTCGAGCATCTCTCTCTCTTCTCTCCTTTCATCGCATCAACAAGCATACTATACAACCACTACAGCAACCAACATACACAACAGAACACGCAATCATGGCCACCGAAGTCCTGTACAAGCCCAACGAGCACGCCGACGAGTATATCATCTTCGTCGAGGACGAGGCAGAGGTGAGTTGCGCTGTCCTGCTGCATCGCTCGCGTCAATCGGTGTTCCCGTTGAGCTGATATGTATCTGTTATCGTAGTACAAGCAATGGAAGGAGCAGCCTGAGGATGGAAAGACCATTGCGCTCTCCCGCTTCCTTGGTCCCTTCTCCATCGTAAGTGCACACCATCACTGAGCCATCATGTTTGGTGGCATGCTGACTGACTCCCGTCGCTCGGACATAGTACAAATCCTCGACCTCCGGTCACACCGGATCTTTAGGCGAGATCTCCAAGCAAGAGCTCGAGAACGTCTTCTTCGGCGATGACAAGAACGTCAAGGACAAGTCTGTCGAGTGAGTCGCCCATATCTATCTCCGAGCCGCTAGGGGCTGAGCCGATGATGTTTGTTTTGCAACTTCGTAGAGCCGCCATCCGTATCATCCTCGACAAGGGCAAGATTCACAAGGGCAACCTCGCGCACAGCTTCAAGCTCGACAAGAACGCCGCGCGCGGTGCAGGGGACGTCAAGACTGGCGGTGCTCACGGTCGATAGGTTGTAGCATTCCAAATCAAGAGAAACAAGGGGGAAGAAGTATGGAAGTAGTGCATGTCATATGAGCCAATAACGCAAATCACACAAAGTACAAAGAAGTCAACAATGAATAACAAGATGCACTCATGATACCATGATACCATGATACCATGGCACAGTCAGGCGAGCGATGGTCGCACGAGCACCCTCAGGGAAAGTTGAGCGGTGAGGAATGCTAAGTACAAGTGCAAGATGCGCATGCTGCCGTTCCAAGCATGAGCATGTGAACAACGTTTGCCGCTGGCGAACCTTGCATGGTCATAAGTGTTTATGCAATGCGCTGCCAAGCACACGTACGGTGCACTGTCAAGCACGCAATCTACAATCTGCGATAGTGGGAGCCCCGTGTTGATCTCTGACATCATCGTGTATCCGATCCGATTGATCACGTTGAGGTAGTATATTCGCATGTAATCGCAATGAGCTCCATCGTTTCAGCATATCTATCCACGACACGAGGATCTAGAATAGCTAGCAAGCATGTCGGTGAGTGCTGCTGCACTTGCTTCTGCTGTACTTGCTTGAGACTGACGGCTGAACTACCACAGCCCCAATCAGTCTTGGTAGTAGGCGCTTCCCGTGGCCTAGGTCTAGCTCTGGTCAAGCACTACGCAGGCATCATCCCGCCCTCGAACGTATTCGCGACTATCCAAGGGCCCGCTCCGTCCGATTCCGACTCCGATTCCGAGAGCGGAGACAACCCCTTTCCCAAGGGCGTAAGAATCATCGAGAAGATCGATTGCACGTCGCCGGATGTGGGGGAGAAGATCGTCCAAGGGCTGCAGGGGACTGCGGTCGAGGCTGTGTATTACATTGCCGGACTACTTAAGCCTGAGGTCAGCATCAGTACCCTTTATTATCGTTAGACTGCTGAGAACCGACGAGTGACTGCTAGCTGATCCGCATAAATACTATTGCAGGAGCTAGGCAAGGCGAATTGGCAAGACCAGGTTTCGATGTACACCATCTGCTCGATCGCGCCCGTCTTCGTCGTGGAGTCCCTGTACGTCCGTCGTATCGACGCCATAGCCTTCTCCCATCTGGATAGCTGGACGAAGCGCTGACCATCTCTCTCTGCCTATTTGGCTGCCTGGCTGCTCGGCTTCCTAGAGTGATGTCCTCGTCCTTAGCCCCAGAAGCGAAGATCATCCTCCTCACTTCCGAAGCGGGATCAATTACCCTCCGCACAGAGACAGAGGGAGGCGGATCGTACGGTCATCACGGGAGTAAAGCCGCCGGGAACATGATAGGGCATATTCTATCGTACGATCTGAAAGAGAGGGGGGTGGCTATTGCCATGATTCACGTGAGTTGGTCAATCTCACCACTACCTGACTGCTTGTCTATGTGTTTAGCTATCTGTCATGTCTAGTGCAGGAAAGAGCTGACGCGCAATCTGTCTGTAGCCTGGATTCTTGAAAACTGGTCAGCAATCACATCATATCATTCTCCCGCTCTATGACTGAACTGCTGTGCCAATGCAGAAATGACCAAGAACGCCGGAATGGAGGAATTTTACGAGAAAATGGGTGGTGCGTCCCTTTAAGCCTCTCACCGTTACACTACATCACCAAAATACAGGTCGCGAGCGCTTCACTGACGAGCACGCAGCTATCAAGCCGGAAGAAGCCGCGCCGCCCATCGCGGAATTCGTGGAGAAACTGGATCTCTCGATGTCGGGCAAGTTGTGGGCACCGCGTGAGTAATGCGTTTTGGTTGATCTGACGTGATGGGAGAATAAGCTAAGAGCGAGATCAGTCGGCGCCAGGGGTATCGGTAGTGCGGAGGAGGTCTTGGGTAAGGAAGTGCTCGACAAGCCTGGACCACTGGAGCTGCCTTGGTAAGCTAAACTCGCGTTCTGCGAGCTGCGGGCGTAGGCGGTCTCGGCGAAGCAAAGAAAGAAGGAGAAGTATGCACGTTGTCAGAAGCCATTACGAACGTGGACTCACGAGCTTTCTGCCTGCTACCCAAAGGTTTGCCTTAGTGCATCGTGAGAACTGACTAATTTGCTGCTAAGACCGTTTGAGTTACTTGTACTGATCTGCTCAAAATAGTAGCAAAGACGGTGTCAAGGATGCAGGGATTCATGTACAACAGAGTGCCACTCGCTGACTACTTCTGTGCCTCGGCCTGCTTGACCTTTGACACTTCGCCTGCCTGTTCCACCTTTGATGCCTTGTCCTCTTTGACCTTGTCGTCCCGTGCCTTCCTCGCCTCGTCCGTCCTCTTCTTGGCGAGCTGCGCCAGCTGTTCCATCAGGGCAGCAGCGTCCGGGTCGAATTTGGCCCATGGACGGCGGAACCAGTCAAGGATCTCGTGGCGGTGTTCGCGCTGTTTGGGCAACATGGATTCGTCCTTCGTCATCGGGCCGAAGCGGGGCAGGCTGGTCAAGTGCTCTTCCTTGGTCAACGGGCCGATGCGCGGTTGCTGGGGACGAGCGCCGGATGGAGGAAGGGGCGAAGGCGCGATGTCTTTTTGTTCGAGGAGCGCGGCGATCTTGGCTTTCTCCTTGTCGAGACGGTGTTGCTCGTAGGTCTTCTTCGGCGCCGCTCCGCCGCCGCCTGCGGCGGCCTTCTTGACCTCGTCCTTGTGCATGAGTGCGCGCATATTGGCCGATGGCAATAGGTGGGAGAGATCGTCAAAGTCGCCTATCTGGATCCGTTGGCGCAGGAGCTTGTCGTAGCGGTACTGCTGCTTGGTCATGGGGCCGATGAAGAGCTGCTTGATGAACGGGAACTGTTTCTCGAGCTTTGCATTCAACAGCGCGGCTTTTTCCTTTTCGAGCTTGACGAGCTCCTCGTCCTCTTCGCGGGTACGGGGCCCGTGTGGCGCAGGATACGCCACGGGCGCAAAACAGTTCGGGAACTTGTCTAGGCGCTCGCGCGCGTTCTGGACGCCATCGAGCTCTTTCTCGAGCTCGGCGATGAGCTGATCGTGGTTCCACTCGGCGTCCTGGTGCGGGAGATACAAGTTGTTCTTCTGCTCCCAGCGCAGCTTGGTGATCACGTATCGCACAGCATGCACGTGCGCGGCGCGGATCATCGCGTAGGAAGGGACGGGTGGTTCGGGGG
>JALPCB010000046.1:0-106963 GCA_026538395.1 Cryptococcus sp. GC_Crypt_3
GTGTGCGGCAGCCCCAGGCATATACTATTGCGCGAGGCAGAGCGGGGGTACAGCGCATACCTCAGGCGTATCATAGTGGTAGCAATGGACGAGGGCATGTCCCGCCAATCCACCGTGCGCGTGAGTTCTACCCGTTTCCTACCCGCGCGATTGTTAGATACCTCGTCCAAAGATTACCATGAGGATGAAGAGTATAGTAGTAGACGGGAAACTCGAGTATCAAGCTGCGTACTCATACCATATCACCGATACTGATACTGATACTGACACCGATACTGAGGCTGACAATGAGCTCAATACTGTAGACATCGCACCAATCCCAGCGCAATACATCGCCCTGCGAAACGCTTTCCCATTCTACTCGACCTCCAAACCAGGACTGATACACGCTCTAGTGGGAATGGGAATAGGGTTATTGCTCTTGACTGTGACAGTGGGGAACGTCATAGGCAAAGGCTATGACGCAGTTTCGGCTTCTTCTTCACCTTCTTCTTCTTCGTCGTCTTCATCGTCGAGGGAAAAGGATAAGGCGAGAGAGAAGGAGAAAGCGAAAGCGAGCGAGAAAGAGAAAGCAAAGGCCAGATCCAAGTCAGAGTCGAAAGGGGAGAACGAGAAAGGGGATGAGAAGAAGGCGGCCTCCGGCTCGGACGCAGGTGACGAGAAGAAGAAGGGGAGTAGGATCGCGCGAGCCCTGTCGAGCCATCGAGCCAAGAAACAAAAATCTAGAGAAGGCGGTTCCTCCCCTAGCAACACCACTGCAGCGACAGCGGGGCCAGGGTGGGAAGTCGCTGACTCTTCTGTCGCTCAGCACACTCTCTCATCCAGCGGCGCGAACGCTGCCAGGGAGGCTGCCAGGCTCAAAGCTGCGTCGTAACGTCGTAGCGTGATGACATGTGTCATCTGAGACTGATCGGAATGACGCGATCACCAAGACGTTCAGTTCTTCTGATGGATACTGGACGGCAAGCAAGCAAATTGCTGGGCTATGGATAAGTTTTCTGATCATGCATAGTACGATACTACAACATTTGACTTCTGTACAACCTATGATCCACGCAATAGCTTCTTGCGCAATGCTACACCCTCGCGCGCTTCTTCCCGGCCGCAGTCGCCTTTATGCCAGCGCCACCGCCAGCGGCGCTCTTTCCAGCATTGTCCGGATGACCGACATCCACCATTCTCTCCTCTATCATCCGCCTGACCAGCGCTTCAGCTTCGTCAATCCCGAACTTGTCTCTCGCATCTTGCGCCTTGCCATTGGCGCTATTTGTCATTTTGGCCAGACCTGCAGCTGCGCTTGCTTGCGCTTGGGCATTGGGTCGCATGGCCGAAGGCTCGAATGCCTCCCATGCGGGGTACAAGCTGATTATATCCTGCACGCATGCGAACAAGATCGGAAGCGAAACTTCGAACGAGGCAAGGAATTCTGCTGCAGAGCTTGGAGGTGCCGGGAGATGCAGAGCTTCGTTCGTCGATAGTGATGTAGCCAACGAGTGGACCTGGGAGGAACTACCTCGCGTGCGAGATGAGGTGTTATTCATTGACGTGAGGCAGAATGCGATGTAGACCGCAGACAGAGCGATGATGTATGGTGGGAACAGCAGGTGAACGTCGGTGCGATACGTATCGTTCAGGATGAACCTGAGCTCTCTTAATCAGCCGATATTACAGGTCAGTACGGAATCGGGGACGCACCACGAGATCTGCAAGATACCCTCATCCACATCCATCATGCCTTCACCACTCCCTCTGCCCATGAGCCTCCTCGTCCGCTCCTCCTCGCTCTCACTTTCCTTCCCATCTTCCCCAGCTTGAGCTTGAGCTTGAGCTTGCGCCGCGACCTGACTCGGAGTTCTCGCTGCGGCTGCACCTGGATTTCCAGCGCTACTAACGCTTTTCCTTATTGCCTCGTCGTGGGCCTTCTTCTTCTCCCCCTCCCTCTTTCTGACCTCGTGATCTTCCTCTACGCGTGATCTGGGAAAGTTGCCGCCATCCGCGGGCTCTCTGCCTGTTATGTGAAGCAATGCGCGATACGGGTGGAATACGACCAAGTGGAAATCCAGATCTTCAAGAAGGTAGAATTCCATCTCGCCAAGCTTGTTGGGCTCGGCAGGGAACATCTTGATGTTGTGTTCTGGAGCACAACTCTGACGTCAGCTGACCAGTAAACGGCTTCGTATCAACGGAAGAGAAGGTGGAGCTAGACTCACCGGAAAACACCATTTTCGCCTCGCTGACCACGCTCTTGATGTGTACAGGCGTTTCTTCCACTTTGGCAGCTACGAACACGCAAGCTGCCAAAACCAAATACGGGTTGGTCTCGCAAATACTGTTCTTCAGGTAGAAGCGCTTGAAGAAGACGCATGCTGTGGCAATGGGTATCTGCCGAAGTAAGAGCCGTTTACCCAGTTTCTGCATTAATTGAGCAAAGAATATATGCAAGCAACACAGTTGTCGCGGCGTCGAGTAGCGTAGGTCGATTGAACGCGCTTCTGCGAGCAAGGGACGGTTCACAAGCCAGTATTTGCAGTGTGATGAAGCCCAGAAGTTGCTCGACATCTTGCTTTGCTTGCTATGCGACGAGCGACGGCGAGAGTCTGTCGTCCACGGTGGAAGGGGGAAGAAGGGCGAAGAAGGGCGAAGAAGGGCGAGGCGAGTGGCTCGATCAGGTGGTCGCTCCGAAGTGAACGCCCAGCATGATCCGAAGCAGCGGTGGTATGGTCTTGTTGTGTCTAGGCAGCTTCAGCAGATGTCGGGAGATGCATATGTCAACGACGATACCATCGTTATGAGCACCATCTCGACAATCTCTCTCAGGTCGATGTTATCGAATGAAAAGTGATGACATCACAACAACAATGCTCGTGCTCTGCGAGAATGTTGACAAGATCAGAACTATGTAGAAAAGGAGACAAAGTTCGTGTTTCTACTGCGTCACATACTTCCTTCCCTTTGAAACGTGTACGGCGACGCAAGATGGACGTCGGAGAGCAACCTGGACCGCAGGCATACCTCTCGTTCCCCGTCTTGCCCCAAGCAGACCTCGAGCAGGTGGCTCAGGTGCGTCGTCGTCGTATCTTGGCTGCTCGAAAGTCCGGCTTAGAAGAGCTGTCCCAAGCTAACCATGATGTATGTAGACGATATTACACCTTTTCGATCCCAGCACCTCGTCAAATCCAGGCTTGGCCAAGCATCTTCAACATGAATTACAGCAGATCCAAGGGAGACAAGAAGCCTGGGGCCTGATTGCGGGTCTGGCAGGGCACGATGTGCGTTGCTGTTGTTGGGTTCCCACTTGCGGTAGAGATTGCTTATAGTCGTTTGCAGGACTCGAACGTCCGTTTCTTCGGGGCGCATACTGCCCAAGTCAAGATCTCCCGGGACTGGTGGGTCTGCTGAGGTGATCCCTCGCCAGGCAGCGCAATTGAGCTGACGCCTCGCCGATGATAGGGAGACCCTACCTGAGGAACTGCGCCCGGCCTTACTACCACTTCTGCTGAATTCGCTAGGGAACGCGATCAGTCCCGCGAATCAACACTCCTTTCAGCCCGCAAATGGCGTTGTCGTTCGCAAGCTTTTCGGTTCGGTGAGTTTGTGACTCTAAAGATTGACCGTCACTAAAGGACCACTATGATACCAGCTCGCGTCGCTTCTCCTTCGATTACCCTTTCCGCACTTTCTCCATCCGGTCCTCACCGTTCTGCAAACTATACACGGATCCGCTGCATCGGCCACTGCTCTGCCGCCATCTGCCCCGGCTTCCGGATATAGTACACCAGGGCTAGCTGGTCCGAGTCAAGGGCCATTTGGGCAAACTCCTGCACCGTTGAGACATAAGACTAGACTGCTGTCCCTCGAATGGTGCGCTATCTGTGTAGAGGAGATAGCGAGGGCTGGTCTGGCGGAGCAAAAGCGGTAAGTGATCTTGGCCCAATCGCTATCACTGCCATGCTAATCTATCCTCCATAGAGCTGCACTTCGACGGCATATCGAGAGCGACTTGTCAGTCGTAGTTGAAACGATCACCGATGCGATGAGAGGCGATGCTTCTAGCAGTCAGGACGAAAAAGTAAAGGAGGCGGAAGCGGCATGTCGGTGCGCCGAAAGCTGGATTGACTGGGGCTTGGGAGCAGAGTGAGCCTAACATATGCCAAATTGTGCGAAGCGGCTGGCTGACAAGGTTGATTAGCGAGCTCAACGGACTCCTTCCAACGCTGTATAGTCTCTTGCCCCTCCCTGCGGCATCTTCAGCCGTTGTCGAAGCACTGTCAGAAAGCATCTTCAAGTTCGGTAAAGGCACCAAAATCCTCACAGAGCCGTTATTGACGTGGGCGATTGGCCCTTCCGGGCAAGCACTAGTCGGATCAGCAGACGAAGGTGAGATTCGCGCCTATGAGGTATACTTTACTTTTCACTCACTACCAATCATGCAGAACCGAGCGAGGAAGTCATCGCTTTTGCGAAACTACTCACGGCACTCGTTGAGCACTCGTCGGAGTGGCTCGTGGCGCGGATACAGCAGAATGACGTCCAGGCTTTTCTTGGTGTGATCCTTCGTTTGACTGGATGGCAGGGTATTGGCAAGGTAGAGGAAGGCGTCAGCGAGGTGAGGAGACTCTAGTAGGCCGTCCTGCAAGAGTTGTAGACTGATCGGACCCTGTGTAGCTGATATTACCGATATATCCTCTGCTGCAAGAAGCGATGCTGGACGCGGAGAACTTCCAAGCGCCACACGAACATTCTCCAGACTGGGCTGTGGGGAAGCAGTTCTTCCGCGAATTGGTGTCTGTCACACGGCGGAAAGTCCGATGGCCTGGGGAAGGCGACACGGGAGGAAGTCTTGGTGGATTAGATAAAGAGGATCGAGAGGCGTTTGATTCTTGGAGAAGAGATGCTGGGGAGGTCATCGTGGGAGCGTGAGTTGTGCCGATGGAGTAGGGTAGCAGCGGACTGATATACTCCAGATACTACATACTGCGCGAGGAGATGCTTCAGTCCTTGACAGAGACGGCTGCGCAGCAAGTGCAGTCTCACGCCAGCTGGCAGGTACGTTCCACTTCCCTAGTCGAGTCGTCTGGGGCTTAACGTTTGTGACAAAGGACATCGAGGCGACGTTACATTGCATCCGATATTCATCCGAGGCAGTTCCCCTAGGCGAGGATAAGAGCCTCCCGATCCTCTTTGGCGAGCAGGTACTCGGCGGTCTTGCTCGGAGACCAGCCACTGGCAAAGGGGAGGACAGACTTCGTCTCACCGTTGTGTGCTTGATACGTATGTCCGCTGTCGTGTTTTGAGGCATCAGGTAGCTGACGGAGAAACGCAGAATCCTATGAAGAATGGTTCAAATTCCATCCTGATCACCTACTACCAGTCTTGTCGTACCTTGTGCCCTCGCTTACAGCGTCTTCGACCATATCTCGCTCTGCGGCAGACGCACTCAAAGCATTATGCGATATGTGCAGGAAGAAACTGGTTCAGCATATTGGAGCGTTCTCGGAATTACACGGAAAGATTGGTGATTTAGGTGTGAGTATTCCGTCGTTCTAATGTCAAATTACAACTGATGTGCGTTATAGGCAGAGGAGCAGAGCAAGGTCATCCAGGCAATCACTAGTGTTATTCAAGCATTATCACCGGCCGATGCTATCGGTCCCGTAGAGGTGAGCAAAGTGGCCGATTGCTTGTTCCGTGAGCTAAACTTTTCTTAGGGCATACTGGGTCCGATCGTTGATCGATTGAATCAGGCTGTTCCAGCTGCGCAAGCGGACCCCATCAACGGTCAACCACTACTCATACAAGCCGCAGCAGCCTTGACGGCGTGCTTCAAGGGATTGTCGCCGTCCGATGATGACATGTTCGACTCGCTTGACGAGGGTGATGATGAGGGAGGTAAAGAAGAAGCAGTGCGTCTCGTTCGAGAGGACTCGAGGATGGTCGCCCTTCGAACTCGGGTTGAGACAGCTGTTGAGGGCGTGGTGCAAATTTGGACCGGTGATGCCGAGGTAGCAGATGTGCGCGTGTTCCGCTGATATGGGAAGCACCTACTAATCATCCCATTTTCAGGCTATATCGTCGTTATTGAAGCATGCCACGCTGTCGTCATCAGAGACTCTCATATCTCTATCTCCACTACCGCTTCTATCTCTTGTCTGTCTAGCCTGTGAACGCTCGCCCAGCGCACTATGGATGTCGCTCGCTTCGACCTTGACACTACGGATTAATTCGCCTCCCAGCCCGCTGGCCAAGAAGAGGGAGAAGACCCCTGAAGAACAGGCTGCATTCGTGAGGGAAGAAGTGGAGAGGTGGAACGTTGTGGGCGATGTTGCGAGTAGGCTGGTCTTGGTTGCTGGCCGATTCTTGACTGGCGAGGGAATGAAAGAGGTGAGTGCCACCGGCACGAAATACTATGAGGTCGTTGCTAATGACAAGCGACGTGGATAGCACCCGGACGTCACCGAAGGGTGGTTCAAGTTTTGTTCAGCGGTGAGCCATTGTTGTTCCTCGATGGGCGTATTTACTAAGAAGTTATTTCTCACTCAGGTGGCGACTCGCTTCCCAGGAGTCCTTTTACGTCTGCCCACAAATCTCGTCGAAGGGTATATCTCGATTGGTCTTATAGGATTGGGTCAACAAGAACGATTCTCGCTGAAAGCAGCGTCAGAATTCTTCGTAAGTTACCCCGACTCTCTCCCTCTCCCTTCAGCTTAAAAATAGCGGTGGCCGTAATTCGCATGTCGACAAAGCTGATACAGGAGAAACAACGTCCGGCAGGTCGCCCTTCTCGCCAATACTCGTTTCCCCTCACCGCTGGAACCACTCTCCGACCCTCTACTAGCCCACTTCGGCCCTCAGATCCTCAGAGCCCTCTTGCTCTCAGCAGGATCCGAAGGGCCGAGATCTATCATACCCAATTTGGCAGAACTGTTGGCTGGGCTAGTAAGTCGGGTCAGTCCTGATTCGATGGCTACATGGCTTCAGGGTGTCTTGCAGGAGGTGAGCGGGTTCTATTGACAGAAATGTAGGGCGCAAGGACATGCTGATGTCTGCTCTGTGTTACTGATAGCCTGGCTTCCCGGATCCTCGAGCTACGCTGGAAGCGAAAAAGCGATTGAAAGACGTGGTTCTGAGGTGAGTAGACTCCCCCAAGCCTTCCCTCAAGTGCTGGCACGGCAAGTGTACTGATGCACTCCACGATAGATCTCGCACAGCGAGAAAGATGCGCGAAGCATTACACGAGTTTGCGCTGGTTTCCCGTGGACTGGACGGAACGACATATGGTAATGCGACGGCTGTCTAGGTGTAGTTGCTGCTGCGTCTCAGGCCGTGATATATTGGTTGAGAAGAGAAGTACCCCGCATGATGCATATACAACTAGATCCCGGCTTTGGGAGAATGGGTACCTGATATTGCATACGAGATCGAGACGATGCTACGATGCTTCGATGCTGATTGGGGACGGAGAAGCGGCTAGATGCATCCCGCCTCCCTCAAATTCTTAGCTAGGGTATAAACACTCCTCTTGGTACGTTCCAAGCTCTCCCACCTGCCTCCATCCTGAGCGACGGGGGACGAAATGTCGATGACCGCACGAGTGAACCGGCTTTCTCCACCCACGTTCTCGGGCAAGCAGCCTTGTAAGAACTGTCTGAGGGTATCTTCCTGGTCTTGGCCAGAAGCCGATACCGCTTCCTCGGTACGAGACGCTGAGTGGGAAGAGGCAGAGTACTCCGCTTCGAGGAAGATAGACTGCGCGGTGGGGTTGGGCAGGATGTATATCCTCAGAGTGATTGTTCTCCCACCTTCCTCTACTGCTGCTGCTGAGGGTGACGCTGATGCTGGCGCTGAGGAAGTAGAGCTGAAGGGGAGGGGAAGGTACGTGTCGGGTGAGGCGGTGAATGATAGCACGGTCAAAAGGAGTGATGTCCCCGGCAGAGGAGTAGGCACGGGAGTAGAATTAGTCGTCGACGCGGTCTAAGTCATCATCACACCTCTCATCAGCTCATCTCAATCACTACGACGATCAGCTGTCGTGGTGGGGAAGTGCAGACTTACGGCTCGAGCAGCTTTCGTCAGACCTAAGACGAACGGACTGAGGAGGGATTGCAGCATGGGCACAGCAGCAGTACCCGGTCTCACAGCTAAGATTCGATATCTCTGTCTTCGCGCTCGGGAGGACGCCGCGCTTCTAAAGTTGATAGTGGTGGAAGGCTGGCCAGGCTTTTCTGGTAGGGGGTCGTCGATGACTATCGGTACGGGTTGTGCGGGAGCTTTGTTCTCGGTTGGTGCGAGATCGTCCTCAGCGCCGGGGATGGACACATCGATGATCTCGAATCCGTCGTCGGCTAGTGTATTCCCAACGTCTGCCCCTTCACCTTCCGCAGCGGTCGGCAATGCAGAGCTGCCCGCTCCAGACCCGCTGACTTCGGTGGTTGATATGGGCGTGCGCGCAGGCTGTTCTACAGTCATAGGCACAGCTCGATTCCCGTTGGCGCCGGCGGCAGAATTGGACTGACTCGGCCCGCTGGCTTGTTCTTGCTCTTGCTCTTGCTCTTGCTCGCGACGCGAAGTAGAGGCTGAATGTGCGATCGCAGCTTCTCGATCATCGAGAAAGAGGTACGCCGTATCGTCCCTGTCTCTCGAGCTGGAGCCGGAGGCAGAGGCAGAAGGGGGCTGGGCCAGAGGCGTTGAGAGAGTCGTGATCAGCGTCAAGTACCTGGTGGTGCTAGCTGATCCATCTTCAACAGTGATATTGGAATTGACATTGGTAACGGCAGAGGACGAGGACGAGGAAGACGAAGGGAGAGAAGCGCGATATGTTCGTAATTGAAGTGTAGTCCGAGACGGTGTATGTAGCTGTTCAAGTGGATCACAGCAATTCGGGAAGTCAGATCAGCCCGTCGTCCTGTTCTGCAGCAACGGTCGAGATTGGTGGGGGAGCTGACTCACCCCGTATCGCTCTAGTACCCGGGTCAAAACGACGTCCGCGAGAGTTATAGGCCTTCCAGCAGGAGGCGCGAATGTCCATTGTAGCTGACTTCAGATTGAGGAGCAAAGACACTGAAGTTAGCTACCACAACGTGTTCAAATTTCACCAGTACATCCTGATTGTATGATTAGCATGATGCAACACTTACATGCTCGCTGTCATGGTCGTTGTTGTCGTCGTCTCGCTATGCATGAGAGAGTGCAGCTCCTAAATGGGATTTCATCCTCTCATTAAAACACAAGTCACTCGCAGAGATCGCTGCTTCCACGTCATCACTTTATTTCTGCAGCTGAGAATGATGTTGATCAGTCGCGTCGGGTCATTTTGCTATCACGTCAAGAAGGAGACAACAAGCGATCACCTCGACCAAAGCACTCTTCATCATCAAGCTCGTTGCGGTCTCTGTAGAACTCCTGTCGGTATCGATCACGAACGGACAGCGATGAAAGTCACGATAAAATCATATCACGCAGTGGCTTATTGGAAATGGGACACTTCGACCGAAGCGCACAAACTATATCATTACGCCTCGCCGCCGGATGACGACGATGCAGATATATCGTATCAAGATGCTGCCGATCCCTATGGCGATGACGACGATGAGGACGACGACGTTTGTGGTATATGCCAAGCGGCGTACGAGAGTACTTGTCCCGAATGCAGAGTGCCAGGAGACGATTGTCCGCTGAGTAAGTGATACCAACATCATGGGCTACTCTCGGTCTTACTGAAGACGCGGCTTCATCATACTATGAAGGGCTGACTCCGAAAATAACGCAGTATGGGGCGAATGCACGCACATCTTCCATATGCACTGCCTCCTGAAGTGGATTGACACCGAATCGTCAAAACAGCAATGTCCAATGGACCGACGGCCGTGGGGTGAGTACCGAGAATCGAGTACCGAGTACCGAGTACTATCGCTTTACTATCATCAAAAATCTATCTCTGCTGTTATGAGAGTGACTCTGATGTGCTGTGATCAGTGACGGCCGATAGGAAACCTGATAAATTGCCTACAACGACAGATGGCGCGCCGGTAGCTGCCGTCGTCCCCGGACCGTTACCCGCAGAACCAGATCAGAGACTCCAGGATCGCGGGGGAAGCGATGATGAGGGTATGGACCGGTCGCGGGAAGCGGATCTGGGTGACGGGGAGAGTATGGAGGTGGATGGGCGGTGAGCCACGGTCGAAGTAGATGTCGTTTCGCCCTTCTTGCCCTTGTGTACCTTCCTGTGTGTATACCACTATGTTGTAGTCGTACGTGTTCCTCTGCATTGCATATCACGCTGTGCCCCGAGGTGCGTTGCTGTGCATAGCTGAGCATGAGCAAATGACACTGCAACGGTGGTACTGTAAAACAACTTTGCCACTGTGACACGTGACGCGTGATCAGCTTGTTGTTGCCCCGCAGTGCACCGAACCAGCTACATCTACATCGCCTCAGCCATCATGTAACCACTTTCACTGCATTATCCTTTGTCACCACAATCTCTTCAGCAACATTACCGGCCGGATTGTAACGACAAGTGACGACGAGTACATGGCCGCAGTGTAGGATCGGACACTATAAGTGAAGTGCTTTAGCCGAGAACTCGGGATTGTCGATAGCTTGATCACACCGCTTTTCCACCTTTCCTCGGCCATGTCGACCATCTCCGAGAGCTCGAGCTCTGGCGCAGGATCTGGCACCAGGACAGACAAAGACCCCATCACTAGTCCTAGCTCGACACACGGTATACTTGATGGCGCGACTGGACCATCATTCAGCGACTTGCAAGATGGCGACCCATTACAGTATGATGGCGCGGAAGTTGAGAGGAGTAGTGATGATGTTGGACGGGACACAATACGAGCGGAGGAGCCAGATACAACCAATGATGTGAGCTTCCTTTTTGTATAGTCTCTTCTACCCTTGATGTCCGGGCTAGCTTCCCTTCTGTCTTCGTAGTAGACTGAGAGCCGCACTAACAATGACCAGGAACCAACCCTTCACATCCTTGCGCAAAGAGGCGATACGGCAGCTTTAGCAGCAATGCTCCGCGACGATCCATCTCTCAACCTCTCGGCGAAAGACGGACAGGATGTGACCCCTCTACATTGGGCGGCTATCAACGCGCATATGGGCACATGCCGGTTCCTACTGGATAGCGGTGCAGATGTCGATGCTGTCGGTGGCGATTTGAATGCTACGCCTTTGCAGTGGGCCGCAAGGTGGGTCATACTCTGGCTTTCTGACATTCGTTCTAGCACTACTAATACACCTGAACAGAAACGGACATCTCTATGTCGTACATCTGCTATTGTCGAGAGGCGCCGACCCGAACATCCGTGATGCGCAGGGCTTCAACACTTTGCACCTGATAACACATTCCAGCGCAGTCATGCCGCTGCTCTATATGGTAAGCTAGCCAGCGACGTATAAGTATGATGGCCTGAAGCTGAAGTTGTCTCGTTATTTTAGCTGCACCAACCCGTTGCTATCGATGAGAAGGACACTGATGGACATACCGCACTGATGTGGGCGGCGTACCAAGGTAGGTCATTCGTTTTTGAATCATTGCTACACGTATCGCACATGGCTCACGTTCTGCGTAATCTTACAGGCGATGGTCTATCTGTGAATCTTTTGCTACGACATGGCGCATCAGTCACCACGACAGACAACGCCGGCATGACACCGCTGCATTGGGCCGCAGTGAAAGGAAGCAAAATCTGCGTTTCTCACCTCTTAGAAGCCGGCGCAGAGATCGACGCGAAGGAGGAGTCAGGGAAGACTCCAAGAGATATGGCCGATGAGCTCAAGGGTCTCGTACCATACAACAAAGGGATGGAGGCGGCTGGATTCTCTGCGAACGGTCAGAAGCTCTACGGCCGTTTGAGCGAGGTGAGTGACTGCGTATTGCACATTGTCTCAGATCTGGCAAGGCTGAAGAATGATGCGTTGGCTTAGCGAAACACAACTTTTGCAATCTTTGCCTTACCCACGTTAGGCTTGGGCTTGATCTTCAAGACATTTGATTTACTGCCTATTTACACAAGCTTGCCACTGGCCATCGCCGAGTTCTTCGGCATGCAATTGGTACGTCATGTAGTGCTATCAGCAAGATCGCGCACTCACACCGATCATAGACCCTCACACACGTCCTGCTAGCTCATAAGCAGAGCGAATACAAAGTGTCCGCATCAAATTACTTCGCGTCGATCATTATCGCGAGTCTCATATGGGTGACATATTCCTGGGGTACAAGATTGGCTACTGGTGAGTTTGATCATATCTGCTAAGCGCATAAATGCTGATGCCACAACGATTGACAGGCACGCCGGGTCACGCATTTGGTAATCTCGGCTATGTCGTGGCTGCTTCTACATGCGCATACAACTTGTATCGCGCTATCACTGCGGACCCAGGATTCGTGCCCAAGGGGGACAACGATGCCGAGATCAAGGAGGTAAGGCAGGCTCTCGTGTTCCGTGAAGCGGCATCTAACCCGCTACTCTCCTATCCCAGGCACTGGAGGAATTAGTTGACGCGGGCAGACTGAACGGAACGAATTTCTGCATCGACTGCATGGTGAGCTTCTCGGCCATTAGATAAACCCAGAGCTAACTCGATACGACGATTGCACAGACCAAGAAACCTCTGCGGTCGAAACATTGCCGAACATGCGATCGCTGCGTGGCCCGATTCGACCAGTGAGTCAGCTGTCTCGTAGCAGAAAGGACATCAGCTGACGGGGTACATGCAGCCATTGCCCCTGGATCTGGAACTGCGGTAAGTCTTAATAATGTCATAGATACGGACTTTTCAACTGAGACTCGATGTCAGTCGGTTTCAAGAACCACCGGTCATTCCTTCTATTCGTCATATTCCTCATAGCGGGTATTTGCATGTTTGTGAAGCTGTCGATTGCTTGTGAGTTTACCTTCGGTCGCGGTCCTTGCCACTCCTGACGACATCGGGGCAGATATCCACGAAAACGCCCCGGAATACCAAGCTACCCCATCACCAGGTCTTTCGATTTGCGACATCTCGTCCACTCTATGCCAAGCAGGTTCATATGACGCTTTCCTCCTTGCCGTTGCCATGTGGTCTACGCTGCAACTTACATGGACGGTCATTCTTGCGTTCTCGCATCTGTGGCAAGTAGGCAGGCAAATGACCACATTTGAAGTGTCAAATCTGGGTCGATATGGTTTCATGGGTGGACGCGGGGGCACAAGTCTGCGAGACCAAAGCGGCGCGATGAAAGCTGCGGGACTCGGGCAGGCACAAGCCATAGGAGCTGGAGTGGGACCTCTGGGCGCAGAGGAAGAAGCGACCGACGGAGCTGGACCAGAGGGCAACCTCCTGCTACCTCCTCCGCCGACAGGCGCACACGTCCACGGACCGGATTGCCGCCATGGTCAAGGTCATTCGCATTCCCGCGGGGGTGCTTTGGGCAGAATATGTGCTGGCTTGGCGCACGTGGTCAGTGGACCGCTAATGAACATCCTTGGACTGGACCGCTTCACCAAAGGAAAAGCACTGGGAGGAATGAAGAGGGCTGGTAGGGATCATAATCCGTTTGATATGGGAGTGGTCAGGGTGAGTACAATGCCATCCTTGTCTGCTCTTGCTCCGCCGGAAAGTCACGCTCTTGCTGATACTGATTTACCTTTATAGAACTGCACAGACTTCTGGCTCCCTTCCGATGAGATAGACTACACGACGATATACGAGATCCCGCCAGAAGGCTGGAAATCCTATAGGCGGAAATTAGCGATGAGTAGAGCCAATGCTGCTAATACTAGCAAGACCGCAGGAGGAAAGGGTTACGAGCTGGTCAGTAATCACGAAGAGGTCTAGCTTGATGCACGATGCATGATGATGTGCATAGGTTATGCGTTATGCGTTGTTGCTGCGTTATGTCGTGTCAAATGCGTGTATGTGAAGGTGTCTGCACTGTGCAAAAAGTCGCAGCGTGTCTTCATGGCGACTCTGAACTGTCCTCCTCTTCCTCCCCGCTCAGCTGAGCCAGTGCGCTCTTCGAGCTGTCCATCTCCTCACCGCTTGAAGATTCGTCGCTGTCGTAGTCCACCTCGCCATCCTGCTGTGTCGCACTATGGTCGCTAGCACGTTTCGTGTATGAACGCGGACTCCGCGGCCGATAACCCGCTTCATGCAATTTGCGAATGACCATCTCCTGCGTCAGGATGCCTTTGAAGTGCACAAACCAGACCATCAGTGATGAACCACCGACGTCATGGAGGACGTGATAGAAAACGAAAAAGCTCTCACCTAGAGCCATGAGGGCCGAACCATCGAGACTCTTGCGCATATCTCTCAGTTTGTACTTCCCCTTAGAGCGCAGTTTGCGCCCGTCCGTCCATGCTCTCGAACCAGTTTTGAGCTGGACCAACTCCCCATATTGATCGACGATGGAATCGGGTCCATGTTCACTCTTGATTCGCATGCTTCCCCCTTTTCCTTCTCTATTTCCTTCGACGTCGTCATTTCCTTCTACATCGTCGTCGTCATCGTCGAGCTCGTCCTCTTCTTCGTCTCCGTTTTCGATCCGGGTTGAGGCAGACTTTGAGCGTGATTGACTCGAGGTAGAAGTAGAATTAGACGGTCTAGACGCATCGCGAAGCAGCATCAGACGCTTCTTGCTCCCCCACGCGCGCGTTCGGCTCGTGTCGCTCGGGTCGAGCAGTAGGTCATAAGCACTGTAGAATGTCGAGGCGTGGTGCTGTAGAGCTAGTAGGAGGTCTGATGAAGGTAACGGTATCTCCAGCTGAGCGCTATCCTCATCATCGTCCTGATGATGAGTGATTGAGCCGGCTGAGCGAACGTCAGTATATGAATACGGGCAATGATGGGTGCGATGTCATCGTTAGGTGAAGAATATGTCTGTCACTCACCAGCTCCCTCTAGACGTAGTGGGCGATGCACCAATTCCTCCTGCCGCGCTATTGTCTCAGCCCGTCGAGCACGCCGCGTCTCCCATCCGCGCATCACACGAGCAGAGAAAGTTGATGGTCCAGCTCTCGAGCTGGACAAGCGCTCATCTTCCTCCTCGTCTTCTTCTTCCTCGTGGAGCTCATGTATATGATTGCTCATGTGTTCCGCACCAGGCTCGGAAGCTGCGTTGCCGACGGCACTCCTCGCTTTGCCCTTTCCCTTGTCTACTCTCCTTGAGCGTGTCATACCTTGGCCTTCAATACGGAGCTCAGCACCATCATTGCGAAGGCGCTTCTTCCGGGTTGTCGGCGCTGATACTGATGCAGATGCCGATCCTGGTCTGCTAGCCGTTGGTCGCCTCATCGTCCTCGCCTATTCATCTGTGCCGTTATATAGCACGCCGAGCGCATTTGAGCTGTGTGAGATGTGCTGTAAGAGTGAATGTACCTAGAGTTGTATCAATTTTGTTGACAACTTTTAATGACATCGTTTTCAGGCACCAAAGTTGCGAGTACCAAAAACCAACTTTTCCTCTTCCATCTGCATCTCATCTGCGTCTCGTTACTCGTACATAACTCACATCTTCGCTAGTCTGCACGCTGTCAGCACCGCAGACACGATGGACGAAGCTCAGCTCCCTCATGAACTAATCGTCCTAGCGCGCAAGCTGCTACTCGCTGCGCAGACAGCACCGCTCTCCGAGGTATCCCGGCTACTCGCGCTAGGTGCACCAGCATGGTATCAAGATGAAGAACTTGGATGGTCGGCCTTGCACTATGCTGCAGAGCGTCAAGAGCCCGAATGCCTCGAAATACTACTGCGGGGCGGGGCGGTGTGGAACGCTATTGACAAATGGGGCAGGACGGCTGGGGAGATCTGCTTGAGTCTGGGCGACGAGCAAGGCTGGCAGATCATTCGCAACGAAGGCGTTCGCTCAGGTATGCTCTGTTCGCGGGCCAACTAGCAAGTACAAATGCTGATGACATATGCATATACGCGTAGAAATGCTGCATCACGCGCTCGCTGGTCCGTCTTCTCCAGCATCGGATTCGTCAACGAACCTCAAGCTTCGAGCGGAAGACAAGACCTCTGCAGGAGACAACTTGACTTTCTTGAAGAGTCAGCTGACCTGGGAGACAGGAGATGACGGGAGGGAAAGGGTGTTGGACGCTGATGGTAATGGGTAAGATATCCATATTCTCCCTGTATGTGAAGATGGTGCTGATTCGATGTCTGATATAGCGTCATGATGGGCTGGGAAGAACCCCTCAGTACGTGACAGAATGTACCATGAGGAGCTGCGCTCGTGCTGATTGCTGATGATTCGCCCTGGCAGTGCTTGAACACGTCCGTTTGATGACATCTGAGAACCCGAAGGCGCAACCTGGCGCAGAGGGGATGTCCATATTGAACGTGGGCTACGGTCTTGGGATAGTACGTTGACCAATAGCATCCGGCTACGACGGTTCATCTTAGAGAGCCCCGATTGACCCTTCTCGTCACAGGTCGACCGGTTATTCCAAACACCCTCGTCATCATCTCACCCCAAGCCAGCGCACCACACGATTATCGAAGCCCACCCGCAAGTCCTGGAGTACATGCGCAAACAGGGCGTGGATCAAATACCTGGTGTGCGAATTCTCGAAGGAAGATGGCAAGACTGGTTATTGGATCCCGAGAAGATTGGCGAGGTGTTGGGTGGAACGCCCGATAGTGCAGGCTTCGACGCTATCTTCGTGGACACTTTCGCCGAGGGATACGAGGGTGCGTTCAGTGCTCAACTTCCAGTGTCACAAGCTGATAGAAGGCGTACAGACCTGAAAGCGTTCTTCGAGGTCATTCCCGATATCCTGGAAGCCGAAGACGGCGTATTCTCATTTTGGAACGGTCTCGGTGCGACGAGTGAGTGACCCAAACTGATACAAGCACAGGAGCGAGGAAGCCCTTCATGTTCTACCACTGACACTATTCGACAGACCCCACGATCTACTCGGTATCTTCCCATCTTGCCGAACTACATCTCGAGGATGTCGGCTTGGATGTGACTTGGCATGATGTGGCTATACCGGAAAGCCTGCGAGAGGAAGTATGGAAAGGCGTACGAAGACGATATTGGGAGTTGCCGGGTTACAGACTTCCCATTGGCAGAATGGCATTGCACTGAGGACGCTCAGAGCAAACGCAAATAGTCTTCCTATGCATGCTTCAGTATATCCCATCGTACACCATGCATGAAGCAGCCTTCGTCCGACTCGTTTGACCCGATCGGGAACGTCGGTCCGAAACAGGTCAAGCGACGCTTGAATCTCGGTCATCTCCGAGTTTTTTCCAACTGCAGTTCTGCATCGCACATCCTTGCATACAACGAGCTCTGCATTTCACATAGCAATACGAATAACAGACGCTGATTCGGCGAGGAGGCTAGCGTTTAAGAAAATGAGCAGAAAGTCGAATGCCGAATGTCGAATTGACGATCCATGGTTAACGAGTCACGAGTCACGAGGTTGGCGTGCAGTCGAGTTCAAGTATGTATGATATGTTTGTGAACACCCCATCACTTCAGCTAGAGCACGAGCACTTACACGCTCTCCCCACCGAGCTGTCTCTGAAAGCTGAGAGTAACGCGCGGAATCTGGACTCCTGCCTGGTGTCCGTAGTTCCATCATGGCTAATCACAGTCCATTAGAAATGCAGAACGTCCGCAACGACGGACACGAGCATGAGGTTCAGCTCAATACGGCTGCTACGACGAGACCAGCAACCTTCGCGTCGAGTAGCGCGACGTTGTGCGAGTCGACCGACAAAGACACCAAGTTGTCTTCCACCAATATCGGCATAAAGCACAAGGCGTCCGGACGCAGAGCTTCGTTGCGGAGAGAAAACGACGCTGGCCCTTCCTCGTCTTGCCCACCTTCCGAACTTGTCCCACCTCCGCCTCCGGCCGCAGTAGACATCATCGGCATCTTTGATCCTGCGTCTGTTGGCGGGGGCGGACCGTTAAGACGGATCGAGACGCAGAGGAGCGAGCGATATCAGCAGGAAGAGCGGGACAGAGCTGCGAGCGCCGCAGCCGCTGCCGCTGTAGCTGAAGAAGGGCAAGCGGAAGCTTCGAAGCGAGGGGTAGGGATACTGCGGAGGTTCCGATCTGGCTCAGCGGCATCGTATCGGAAAGCAATCGCTGTCTCTACGGTACTACCGGCGCACACTCACGAGCATGAGGAGGACGAAGCATCATTCTTCGATCAACAAACTCGGCAGTACCATCTACGACGTCATTCGCAGTCTCGCTCGAGATCTGCATCAAAATCACAAGATCTCATCTCGCCCGCGCTCAGTCACAGATCCAACGCATCTGACGCTTTCAGCTCAACGCCTTCTGGTAGCGAGCGGAGCGAGAAGGATTCTTCGCCTTACGAATTGAGCCAGAAACATGATTATCAGCAACCACGGGTCGAGCCAGAGTCCAGTTCCGAAGCAAAAACAGAAGCCAGAGAGGACGAAGAGTATATCTATCCCGATGGGGGATACGGATGGGTGGTCATTCTCTGCTGTGCTACATTGGCAGGATGTACATTAGGGTGCGTCACAGCTTCATTCAACCTTCGACATACTTCGTAGCTGATCTCGTTACGAATGTAGCTGGGGAATGAACTATGGGACATTTCTCGAGGTGAGTTCTGCTTTGGAACACGCGCAGAGAGGAAGTCGCTGACGTACAGATAGTATTACGCCAACATCTTCCCCGATGTCGGCTCCTCTGTGCTCAGTCTGCCCGGTACTGTAGCTGCATTCGTAAGTTGACCTGACTCTCCCAGCTTCATCATGCAGCTATCTGCCCGAGCTGACCTTACTGACCTTTCGTAGAGCATGTGCGTCTCGGGGTTCTTTGCTGGACGTATGGGTGATCGATACGGTTTCAAGGTGAGTTATGCTGAGCTGCTGAGCTTCAATATCTGCATCACAAGAGTAAGATCATCTGATGACTGATCAATCCCGACTCGTAGCGCATCCTGTATGTCTCCGCCGCTATAGCATGGGTCGGCCTCTTCTCCGCTGCGTGGTGCACGAGCTTTTGGCAGCTGATCATAACGCAAGTGAGTTGCTGAGCGCTGGGAGCGATACTACGGGACGAGTACTGATGATTATAATTTGTGTGTCAGGGCATCATCACTGGCGCAGGACAGGGATTTGCCGTGCCAGTGTTCATGTCCCTTCCTTCTCAGTGGTTCTACAAACGTAGAGGCTTGGCAGGCGGTATGGCCATGGGCGGAGCGGGTCTCGGTATGTTCTCCAATCATGGCCGAAGCTTGAGCCTCCGAGGCTTACTTGACGCAATGATGCAGGTGGCGGCATAGCCAATCTGATGGTGCGGGAGCTCCTGACCGCTCTAGGCTACAAGAAGACTTTTATGTGAGTATACTTTGTCACACCCAAGGTTTCGAGACAACTTTGACTTACGCGGCGGACTTATGACAGAATCATGTCGAGTGTAAACACCCTATTCGCCGTTGTCGCTATAACCCTGATCCGTACTCGTCCACGATCACCAGAAGCCCGAGGTGACAGTACGGGAAAACGACCTTGGGTCGACATGACCGTAGTCAAGACCAGCGCCTTTTGGGCTCTTTCGTTGGGACTGGTTTGCTCCACCATGGGATACGGGTAAGTACTCCAGCAAGAGACGGACCACTGAGATGACGTATTGCATTTGCTGATGGAGACAACGCATACGTATAGCATGCCGTTCAACTACTTGTCGAAGTGGATGAAACTCAATCTCCCGAATGAAACGGGTCTTCTTCTTGTCCTGTGAGTGTGAAGCTTCTTTTGCGCTCGAAAACATCCCAAATATGATGCTACCTGCCCCAAAGTCTACCCCCGTCACTGACACGTGACTGTGCGACAGGCCCATCACCGTCTTGGCATTCACAGTCTGCGTAGGGCGAGCGCTTGTCGGTCTCGTCGCGGACGTCCTAGGTCCCATCAACACGTTTATCCTAGTGTTCCTCCTGTCGGGTGTCCTACAGCTCGCATTATGGCTGACAGCCAAGTCATTTGCGTCAATCCTCGTCTTCTCCATCCTTTTCGGTCTGGTGAGTGAAGACTGCGCACTCTGTCAGAGAATATTGTCGGTCACACACGACCTTTCGCGTATCTCCGTGGCCCACGCTAACGGCAATATTGTTGCGTGGCAGATCGCACCAGGGTATCTTGGACTCGTCCCTCAGGTCGTCGTTCAGATATTTGGCAGTGCCAACCTTGCTACGAATGTGGGGCTGATCGTACTGTTCAACGGTCCCGGAAATCTCGTCGCTGGGCCACTTGGAGGAGCCATCTTTGATCAAAGCGGAGAAACAAGTTTCAAGTACGTCATCATCGTTAGTGGCAGTTTGCAACTCTTAGGTGGGATCATTACTTGTTGGGGTGAGTCAGGATCACAACCATGCTATCTATCGTCTGGGTAGAAGCTTGTACTGATGTTTTCTATGGGGCCGCGATAGTGCGTTACAAGGCTTCCAGGAAGTTGATCCAGAGGGTCTAGTAGACGACTTGCTAGCTGCAGTGATTAATGTCGAATGTCCCAAATATCACTGCACATATATAATGCATTGCAACACTTGCTTGAATGCCAGACTATCGCCAATCCTGCCAATTTACAGCAAGTACGCGCTAGATTACGCTCTCGACAGCGAACAAGTGAAATTCGCTCACTTCACCACATCGCCATTCACGGCGATGCCCGAGCCTCGGTCATTCCCATCACGCGTCTTCCGCACCACCTCCTTGACCCCCCTCACTCCCTCACCATAGCGCTGCAGACAGGTTGAACCTACCATGCATCCTGTTAGTCAGCTGGACGGCAGACTGAGTCCAGTCGGGAGCGAGGGTTGCATGTAAAATGCCTCACCGAGGTGGATGCGCTGTATAAAAGGCGGGGGTCTGACAGCGAGTTGGGAGGGATCAAGAGAGATCGTTTTTGACAATTTACACCAAAGTGGCACTTATTTGCTTCCGCTCTACATCCCAGACACGTTAGACTAGGCCGAAATGCCATTCATCACTCGTTTCCTCGCTAGCCAGATGCGCACCCTGCCTCCGCTGCCAGACCTCGATCTCAGGGGGAAGGTGTACATCATTACAGGTGCGAATAGCGGTAGGTGCTTGATCTTTCTCCGATTGTAGCCAAACTCGTTTTCAGACGAGGTGTATCATACAGCCACAAACATCCTTCGGTATTGCGCTAATGGTGTATATGGACATGGTGATCAGGAATTGGCTTGGAAATCGCCAAACACCTCATAGAGCGCCGAGTCTCACACCTCATCTTCGGTGTACGCGATATCGTCCGAGGTGAAACGGCCAAAGCCGAAGCTCTCCTCTCAGCCCCTGGAGGTCATGAAGTCAAGATTGACGTATGGGCACTGGACCTTGCGAGCTTCGCAAGTGTTCAAGCATTCGCAGAACGATGTGATACGCTCGAGAGGCTAGACGGGGTAGCCATGAACGCTGGTATACTCGGTGCAGAGCCTTTCCAGTCGACGGAAGACGGGCATGAGGTTATGTGAGTATAGTTTTGGCTCCGAATGAGATCTGCCGCAATGGAATGGATCTTGGGGTGCGGATCACTGATCAAAATCAAAGTAGAACACAAGTCAACGTCCTCTCTCCAATTTACCTGGCTATCCTTCTCAACCCGCTACTTGAGAAGAGCGCCGCGAAGCACAGGACTTCAGGTCGAATCATCTTTACAGGCAGCGCAGTCGCCGAAGTAGCTTCTACGAAGAGTCTATCGCCGTCTGCCCCCCTTCAAAGCTTGGACGACAGTAAGCTGTACAACGCTGCTGAGCGATACAACCAGAGCAAAGTCAGTGTGGACCGTCGACTCTGAGGTGGCCAAAGTTGAAGCGAACGCTGACGGCTAGTACATACTGTAGCTGGTGCTTCACTGCATGGTCCGACAGATGATCTCGGCGTTCCCCGGATTCGTCATCACAGATGTCAACCCCGGCTTCGTCGAGACTCCGCTATACAAACACGCGACTGGACCAGCAGCGTTCATGGTGAAGCGTATCGGTCGAAAAGCCGAAGTGGGAGCAAGAAACATATCCTTCGCTCTTCTAACTCTGGAAAAGTCTACAGATGTGAGTGACAATACACTGCTTGAGACACCTGCGGAATGCGGCCATGTGCTCATGGTAGTGGATATGACAGTGGTATCATGACTGCCGTCAATGCACGATCCATGCGGCTTGGTTGGAGAGGAAAGAAGGGCAGCTGTTCGGGCAAAACCTGTGGAAGGCGGCTGTCGAGGAATTCAACACACTGTCTCCAGGAGTGCTTCAGGTGGCGCATTAGCCAAAAAGAAGTTAAAGTAGCTTTCCAGTCTCGCAGTAGTGTAGACATGGCTCCAATGCAGACGTACGACTTGTGCGAGGCACATTGCATGCCTCTGCTCCCTCATCGAAGGTGGGGAGTCACTACGCTTAATGTGCCACATTCACCCGCTTTTGACCGCTGTTCCTGAAAATCGCATGAACACTGACGTATGACGATGCCTTCCTCCTCTAATCTTTGTGTCAATGTCACTCTTCATCTCGTCAAGTCAACTCGGCACGTCGCTTCGCCATGATACCTGTACATAGAAGAGCGACGACGCTCGCTGCGAGGCGATGGGCACACGCGACTCGATTGCAGCATACCAGCAGTAATCTATCCACTGTCACTTCTGGCGCTGGCGCTGGTGCTGATCGCGATCCGGCCTATTCTCCATCGAGCGAGACGGACCAGCAACCCATCCCTTCGTCCGACACTCAGTCGGAGCTCACTGGCGTTGCAAAGCTTCTTGCCGACGCGATCGCGGAAGAGTCTCTCGCTTCCCCATCTTCATCGCGAGAGCATCTACGCTTGACACAAGGTCATGTATGGACCGGCGATGAGACGACGCATGACGCGGTGCTGCGTATGCTCACAGATGCGCACAAACCTTTGAGGACCGGCGAGAAGCTCAAGCATAACACCGCGGATGACAAGATCAAAGGTTGGATGAAGAGTCTGAATCTGGAGCCGAGATTGGGGAACACTGTCTCGCCACCGGCGATCGCAAACGAGGATGCCGAGGGGCAAGCAGCCGAGGAGATTCAGGTGAACTTGCACCGCACGACTATACCTCCTCACCTGCATAGACCATGGCACGCGACATACACTGGTGAGGCGAAAGTAGAGGACGGTACGCCCAAAGTGAAATACGGCACGTTTATCAGAAAGCGCGCCGATGGCGACTCCCTCGCTAATCTCCTCGAACTCCAACTCCCACCCGGCGCCGATGGCAAGACACGTGCTAGGCTACGAGATGCTAGAAAGGCCGGAAAATTCGTGCGCCGTCTCGACTCGGCGAGGGAAGGCGCATTGGACTATAGATTGGGCTTGTCGGATGAAGGATTGTGGACCGAGGTAGGGGAAGGTGGCGAGGAAGAGACGTTCAGAGGGAACAGGCAGATAAGAGGGAGCTCCGTGCTTGGTGCTCAGAAAGGTGGTGCGAGTGGTATGCGGGCTTGGACGGGTTTGGTCGAAGATCGGATACAGGTGAGTTGACATATATATATAACTTGCGGAGACATCGCTGACGTGAACATAGCGTGCAAAAGGTATGTTATGACCGCAGTAATTATATGGGCTGTCTAACGATGCTTGTCAAGTAGAGGCTGGATTCTTCAAGCCTACCAAAGGGCTGGGAAAGCCTATTCCGCGAGATCCGGAAGCCAATAATCCTCATTTAGGTGTGTCTGGACGATGAAGTGCTGCACAAATGCTGACAACCACGCAGAGATGGGCGAACTCCTAATGTGCGTTTGGGTTGAACCCCGTATGAGCGAAAGCTGATGTTTCGCAGGAACCGGATTGTTAAGCGGCAAGGTGCCTTACCTGCCTGGATCGAGCTACAAAACTTGCTTGATAACACTATCAATGCTTTCCGCTCCACCCTCATGCAAACGTACACTACGCAGCTCGTTCGGAACGTCATCACGACAAACTCCTTGCACCCTCTACCGCCATTCCACATCATCCCCTCAAATGACGCGGGGTGGGAGAGTCGCGAATACAAGTTCCACCAAGAAAACATCAAGCAGATCAACGATCTCGTGCGACGGATGAACGCGCAAGCTCCTTCTCCTGCCCGGCGAAACCTCATCACCCTCGAAGGCGAACTCGGCAGGATACGTGGAGACGTCCTGCGAAACGCTGTCTGGGAAGAGGTCAAGCGCCGAGCGGACGACAATCTTCGAGTTAACCAAGCAAGGTCGCAAAGCTCAAACATACAGCCTTTCTTATTCGATAATGAGGGTTGGAATGCGCTGAAGAACGCTACGCGCAGATCTTTCGGTACACTTGCCGCACCTGTCACAGCAGTGATCGGAAAGGGGCGGGTTAGCGGGGTCGTTGAGAGCGCGAGGCATAGCGCAGGAGGTCATGGAGGTGACTCAGGCTCGTCCTCTAAAACTAGCGATAGCTCCACCTCTTCCCGCCCTTTGGGCATTCTGGTTGTCGCTGGTGTCGGTATCGGAATGGTCACCTATCTTCGCCGACGCCCGGTTCACAATGAATCTGCCCACATGATACCCGTTCAACCGCCCCGAAGGACACGACCTGATATGGTGGCTTCCTCCCCAACGGAAGAGCCGCTCTCATTCACCGGTGTCATTCGATTTTATATCTTCGAGCCAATCGCCACCCTATTCCGCTTCTTCCACCTCGCTCTGCTATTCGGACCCGTCATCCTCCTTACGCCAATGTTGCTTGTGGGTCGACCGGAACGACGACGACGAAATCAGAAACCCGTTGCAGACGAGGAGGAAAACTGGGGCGCCGTTTGGTGGTACGGTTTCCTCGTCAAGCAGATGGAACGTGCTGGACCGTCATTTATCAAGCTTGGTCAGTGGGCCGCCTCCAGAGCAGATCTCTTCCCTGCGTCATTGTGCGATAAGATGTCAAAGTTGCACTCGAATGGCAAGCCCCACTCGCTGGCACATACCAAACGATTCATACAAAAGGCATTTGGGCTAAGATTTGAGGATATCTTCGAGGAGTTTGATCCGGAACCGATCGGTTGTGGAGCTATCGGCCAGGTATGTTACAACTCGACGTTGGTATAGTGTTGGAAGCTGACGGGGTAATGCAGGTTTACAAAGGCACGTTAAAGCCCGGCCTTCTAGATTCCGATGCACAGGCCACCGCACCAGGCACTCACGACTCCGCTCCCACTTCACGCTCAGTCGCCATCAAAGTGCTCCATCCACGAGTTCGACAGACGATCCGACGCGACATTGCTGTCATGTCAGTCTTCGCTAACATATTCAACGCTTTGCCGGGTATGCAGTGGATCTCTCTTCCCGAGGAAGTACAGGTTTTCGGGGACATGATGAACTCTCAATTGGATTTGCGAGTGGAATCGTCAAACCTCGAGCGGTTTGAGAAGAACTTCGCAAATAGAGGGAGGAGAGTTACATTCCCGCGCCCGATCAAGTTTGGCAAAACCGAGAACGGGGAGGAGAGGGAAGAGACGCAGGATGTCATGATAGAGGAGTTCGAAGATGCTCTGCCGCTCAAATACTTCTTGGCCAACGGTGGCGGACCGTACGACGATAAGATCGCTAATATCGGCCTGGACGCATTTCTGGTGAGCTCGTCGCGATCGTTCAAATGGGATTGCGACTAACATCGAGAGTAGGAAATGCTGCTGCTGGACAACTGGACTCATGGTGATCTGCACCCGTGAGTGGTTCTACACATGTTTGCCAACCTAACTGACCCGCCTCGCAGCGGAAACATCATGGTCCGCTTTTACAAGCCGACGACGACAGACTACATTGGGCCACTCTTAAGCCGATTCACACATAGCTCTCCGCCACCTGCCACAGATGTGCCCGTCTCCCAAGCCGCCGCTTCCCAAGAACTCGTTCACTCGCTTACTGCTGTTGCGCACGATCATGACGCTTGGCACGAAAAGCTCGAACAGATTGATTCTGAGGGCTATGAACCTCAGCTCATCTTCATCGACGCGGGCTTAGTGACGTCGCTTGATGATACGAACCGGCGAAACTTCCTTGACCTTTTCCAAGCGGTGGCCGAATTTGACGGCTATCGAGCGGGGAAATTGATGGTTGAGCGATGTCGAACTCCCGAATTCGCGATTGACGAAGAGACCTTTGCGCTGAAAATGCAGCACATCGTGCTCAGCGTCAAGTCAAAGACCTTTTCTCTTGCTCAAATCAAGATCAGCGATATCCTTACCGACGTTCTCACCGCCATTCGTCAGCATCACGTCAAGATGGAGGGCGATTTCGTGAACACAGTCATCTCCATCTTGCTACTCGAGGGGATTGGGCGACAGCTTGATCCCGATATGGACCTGTTCAAGAGCGCGTTGCCCATACTGAGACAGCTCGGTAGACAGATGGGCACGAGAGAGGCGATATCGGCGGTGCCAACAGGTAATATCTTGGCCATGATCAAGGTGGGTCCGAATGTTCTGGCGCGATACGGCAAGGCTGACTGGATGGGCATACAGCTTTGGGTATGGGTCGAGGCGCGTCAGATCGCTGGCGAGGCATCTACGGTCGATAACTGGATCAAGGTGAGCTCGGCGTGGTGTGTCCAGTCCCGTCTGCGATGTAGCTGATCTCGCTTGATATCAGTACGACCGCCTGTTCCCAGCTGTATAAGATAGATGGATTAGATCGGACTGCTACAAGGGTGTAAGGTGAACCTTGGAATATCAGAGAAGCGCTTGTTGTGAACATGTTGTAGAGCCCATCTGGGATACATGCAGTGGGTGATTGTACAATGAGCAACGTTGAGTAGCGAGGCATAAGTTGATTGAGCTATTGTTACTGTCAAGGTCAGATACAGGGTGTTCGAGTACGGGAGGAGACTGATATAAACCGCGACTTCACCACATCACCGTCGCGCGTACGCTCTCATGATTGCGGGAACAGGACTGACAGTCTCTGCTGAACCCGGATCCCTATCCCACTTGGTGCCTCTAAGCGAAGGTTTGTCCAGCCCCGCTTCCTCGCCGAGTTCCATGGTGTCCTCGCCCAGACCGCCTTGAACATCAGTCAAGTCCTTTGAACGGAATTTGGACTTGATGATCCTGGAGACTGCTTCGACGGAGATCCCAAATCGGTGGGATAAGACTGCGCGAGTGAACTTTTCCGGATCGAGATTGTGCAGAGCGCGTAGGCCTGCCATTGCGGAGTAGGTGAGTTTCTTGGTTGGTTGCCAGTGGCGAGAACTGCGCGGTGTGTCGGTGGGTTGTGCGGTGTCGGTGGGTTGTGGTGGGGTGGTGGATGGGTCGACAGGTCGCGGTTTATATGAACGAGATGGGGAAGGTGTATTCGTGGGCAGAGTACGAGGGGTTGGAGCGAATGAGGAATTACCATCGTCATCTACATTCTTCACGTCAGCGAGAGCTATCTGGTCGCGGATCAAACTGACTAACCATCGCGTTTGGCAGACTGCGATTGTAGCCCGAAAGTCTTGCGTGAGGTTTGGGTAGGAGGCCGAGCAGGCGCAGCGGCGTACCCGAATCCAGTCCGGGGCAGTGTGCTTGCTTGGTCGTCGGGAAGCTCTTGGCCTACATCTAGCCGATCTCGATATGACGGACGATCTTCTGTAACGGGGTATTCTCTGGGACCGCCCCGCTGCCGGTCCGCTCTATCGCCGAACGACCGTTGCTGTTTGTTGGCAGAAAACGATGATGACGATGGCCATGATGATGATGATGAAGACAACGAATCCGGATTGAGGCGCTGGGCTTGCTCGCGGTACATGTCTGCAGCGCTCTTGAATCGATTTTTGCCTTTGCCCCTCGCGCCTACCCTGTCCTTCCACGGCTCCTCGCCATCGTCGCGCGACACCCCAAACCCTTGTCTTCTCCCGTATGCGTTCGACCGCTCGTTGGCGCTTTCGGTGCTTTCACTCATGCCTGAGGCGTCGCCGTTGGTAGGCCGACTCAGTCCGAAACCATGTTTACTCCCATACTTCTCCACGGTGCTTTTACTTCTGCTTTCAGCGAGGGTATCGAGCAACTTCCGCCTCTCTTTCTCCGTCCTGGCAGTGTACGGATCGTCGTACAATTCGGACGAAGGAGGTATTCGTCGGCCCCATGCATCCACTTGAGCTACGGGAGCTTCGAATGGTTTCTGAGGTCGTTTGACGCTTCGAACACTCGACGAAGAGAAGTGACGGATCGTACTGGGTCCAGCGTGGGCCTGTACCGCGCGCTGCGACTGCACAAACATGCTTGTTGGTCTGATCCTGCGAGGGAGCAGCTCGTGTGTGGTGCTGAGCGCACACGAGAACATGGACTTCTGGTATAGTGAACGAATATACTTTGTGAAGTGTCGACGATGACTCTGAAATTCTTGTGCTCCTCCTCCACAACAAAGTCACATGGCTGATCAGTATATATGCGCTCAAATGTCGGGACTTCCATAGCGCCTACAAGCATTCAGCATCAATCGTCTAATGGTTAGGATGGCTGCCTTCCACGTGATTTCCACGTCTTTGGAGCTCAAGCAGTCGATCGGTGTTCGAATCACCGTTGATGCACAATCTTTTTGACTTTTTATGGCTCGTCGGCGCCGAGGCAGCTAGTAATCCACTTTTTGTAGCTAGTTGCGCTTCCTATAATCAGCGCTCATACTCGCATGGTGCTCTAAGAAGTCTCATGCATGCGAGGGCGACACGACGCCCGATGCGGCTCAAGGGTTTTCTACTCGTGTGTTGGATGACTCAAGTGCGGTATAGTAATGGCCACAATCCAATTCGCCACTTCAACTGTCCGTTAGTCTCATTTTCTACAGCTACGTACTCGCTGAGTCTTCGAATGCATATACTGCTAGGCTACCATGGCCCAGAAGGGAAGAGAGTACGCCTCAAGATGCATCGCCTGACCCACCTGAAGATAGGCGGTCAACTTATGTCTGTGAGGCTACGTGGTTGCGCAGAGGACAGCGAATTGTTCCGGCCCCACAGCGTTCCCGAACAACGTGGGACGCGTTTTGAGCGATAAAAAGTAACTCCACTTTGCGCTTTCTACATCTTCACTTGGTTCTCACTTCAGCGTTTCATCTCCATTCCTTCCATTGAGTCAGCGCCGCGATGTCCACCTCGGCCAGCACAAGAGCGAGCAAGCCGCTGTTGACACGAGCCGAACTCGCCTCTCGCATAACCCAAGGACAGCAGCTTATCATCCACCATTCTCGCGTTTTGAACGTTTCCTCCTGGGCGCCATATCACCCTGGCGGTGCGCTCGCCCTGCTTCATTTTGTGGGACGCGACGCGACAGATGAGATAGAAGCGTACCACTCTGCTGCGACGCTGGAGAGGATGAGCAAGTTCGTCGTTGGGCGAGTAGAGATTGGCGAGGAGGGCTGGATGCCCCTTACTCCGCCTATCGCACTGGGATTAGTTGTCCACCCCGATGGCGTCAAAGGCCATTGGGCCAAAGAAGGCGCTATCACCCTCGGCGAGGCGATACTGCAACAATCAATCTCACTAGATCCGTCATCGGCACCCATACCGTCCACGCCCGTAATCCACAAGCAGCCATCGGATCTCGAGGTGATCACCCTGACTCCACAACAGCTCGAACCCAGTATCAGCGATTTAGATAGAAAGAGGGAGCGCATTCGATCTGTCCAATATCAAGAACTGAGAAAGAGGATTGTCGATGCGGGACTGTTCAACCCGCCAGGCCCGCTTGCGGGCTACGGGAGTGATCTCCTAAGATATACACTGCTTGGCGGCGCTGCTCTCACGCTGTACTTCACGTGAGTCCGCGGCTTTCCGTACTCCAGGGGTCACAAGAGCACCCACTCATCTTGATGTAGGACCAACGGGTGGCTTGGACAGATGGCCTCGGCGACCTGCCTCGGGCTCCTGTACCACCAATTAACCTGTACGTATCCTTACTCCCCCGAAAGCGACTCTCGCTGATACCTTGTTCCAGTCTTCGTCCACGATGCTGGCCATACATCTATAACCGGCAATTATGTCACAGATAGGTATCTGGGAGCAGCAGTCGCGAGCTGGTTGGGGGGGTTGAGCGTAGGCTGGTGGTGTGATGTGAGTTCGCACGATAAAAAGAATTACTCCTGTTTGTACTGAATTTCGTGTCCTGTAGAATCACAACATTCATCATTGTAAGATGGCCTGTTGACCGCTGTCACAGCCTTCACTGACGCTTCTGACAACTCACAGTGGTCACAAACCACCCGGAACATGACCCGGACATTCAGCACATCCCGTTCTTCGCCATCTCAAAGTCGTTCTTTGACAACCTCTGGTCATCATATTACAAGCGTATCATGGCGTTTGATGGCTTCTCAAAGGTGATGATCAGCGTACAGTGAGTGATAGCGTCACAGTCGCTCATCTGCGACATCGGCTGACTACATTTTCTGGCAGGCATAGACTATACTACGTCGTCCTCTCGCTCGCGCGCTTCAATCTATACGTCCTTTCCTACACGTACCTGCTTGGGCCAAAGCCGAAACACGACTTGCACTGGCGATTTGAAATAGCCGGCGTTGCCTTCTACTGGACATACTTCGGACTGTTGCTGCGCTACCTCCCGAGCTGGCAAATGCGCTTGGCATATACACTAGTCAGCAATGTCGTGGCGAGCCCAGTGCACGTTCAGGTGGGCCATTGAGCAGTTTCGTCACGAAATCACGTACACTAACACTCACGCAGATCGTTCTGTCCCACTTTGCATGTTCGACAGAAGACCTGGGTCCGACCGAATCATTCCCTTCGCGTCAGTTGCGAACTACCATGGACGTCGTTTGCTCTCCTGATGTGGAGTTCATGCATGGAGGCCTTAACCTGCAAGTGACGCATCATCTCTTCCCGCGTTTACCGAGGCATAATCTCCGGAAAGCAAGCTTGCTGGTCAAGCAGTATTGCGCGGAGCAGGACATCTTCTACCGCGAACACAGCTTCATCGAGGGGTGAGTCTTGACGCCATTGTGTCCGCGCAAATAGACCACTAACTCTGTATTGTCCACAGCAACAAACACGTGCTGAGCACTCTAGAAGACGTCGCGAACCAGTTGCAGCTGCTCAAAAAGGTCGCGGATGGGGAGATCAAGGAGAAGTTGAGGTAGATATGCATAGATAGATCCTTAGATAGGCATAGTCATAGTGTATGATATTTGATTCCGTCATTCCGCCACTATCTCGGCGCGCACCACTCACTCCACGTCGCGATGACGATATATTGATATCTTGATATCTCTCCCACCATCTATCTTGTTACTCAACGACTCAAGCTCAAATGTCCTTCTTCAAGCGTAACGACCCCGCAGCACCCGCTGCTCGCCGAGCCGGCGGTCCGCCAGCCGGACCAGGAGGCAACAGCTCGCCGTATGAGAGATTACCGGCGGACAACTCGTCGTACTCTTCCTTACCGCCTCCCAGCCAACAGAACCAAGGCTTACCGCCAAGGAGAAGTCCTGCGCCTCCTCAGCAGGACCAGTACGGCGGTGGCGGTGGCGGCGGAGCCGGATATGGTAGTCCAGCCAGAGGCACGCAGCATCAACCACAACATCCGCCGCTTCCGCCCAGACATCAGCAGCAGCCAAGTGGCTATGGCCAAGGCCAGCAACAGGGCAGCTACGGCGGAGGCGACGGTGGAGACTACTATGCTGAGAAAGCTCAGTATAGACCTGCGCAACCTCAGGCTGCTCCCGCGCAGAGGGGGTACGGAGGCCCGCAATCTGGCGGCGGCGGTGGAGCCGGGACCGGCAGAGGAGTGTAAGTCCTCTGTTGTCTGACAGAATGTGCAACGCTAATTGATGACTGCAGATACAACATCGCACCATGCCCCAGCGATCCGCTGGCTTTGACCAACCGCTTGGTCGTCAATGCCGCTGACTTCCCACCAGACGTGGAGTTTGTGATGCTGCGTGATCGCTTTGTCTTCTCCATCGTGTAAGTTCAGTCGAAACAACAGACATATAGCCGGAGCTGATAAGCATATAGTCGGGACCCAACTCATACGCTGCCGCCTAAACATGTCGGTCCGTCAAAGATCATTCGTCAATGGGTTGGCCTCTCTGCCGTGGGAGAAACGGTCGACTTGGAGCCCTATCACCCTGGAAATGGGGATTGGGCCAGTAGCGTGGAGATGGAGGTAAGCAGCTATTATTTCTGTCAAGAGTTCAAAGCTGACACTGTTGATAGGTCGGCTTCAGATTGAAGAGGAAAGAAACTTCCGATCTGTTCGACAGTGAAGAGATGCAAGCGGCTTTCATCAACGTGAGTAGACGACGGAGGACGCGTTATTGACCCATGCCCAGGCATTTCCATCTCTGCCTTTGTCACCGCTTCAACCCCTCGTATTCGACTACCGCGGCCATGAGCTCAAAGCTACCGTTCGTGCGGTCTCTACACTTGACGGGAATGAGGGACAAACTGGTATCATCATGGAAGGTACCGAGATCATCTGGGTGAAGGATCCGGGCAGTGGTATCAAGCTCAAGAATAGTTCAAAGCGGTATGTCATCTGTGGCCATTGATAATCGACCTTCAGCTGACTTTGGTAACAGAGGCCCGACCAACGCGATCCTGGCGCCGAACTTCAAGTTCGAGGATATGGGCATTGGTGGTCTCGACACGGAATTCGCCGCCATCTTCCGTCGAGCCTTCGCGAGTCGTATCTTCCCTCCTGGGCTAGTTGAAAAGCTTGGTATCCAGCATGTGAAGGGTGAGTCTTGGCTAGAGCCGCTGATCACCTGCTGACATTCGTTTGGTAGGTATCCTCCTTTTCGGTCCGCCCGGTACCGGTAAAACCCTCATGGCTAGACAGATCGGAAAGATGCTCAATGCTCGGGAGCCCAAGGTTGTCAACGGTCCTGAGATTTTGAACAAGTTCGTCGGCCAAAGTGAAGAGAACATCCGAAAGCTGTTCGCAGACGCGGAGAAAGAGGTATGTCTGCGTCCCATAGGCGAAGTGCAAACTAACCAATCGATTATAGCAAAAAGAGAAAGGCGACGAGAGCGGTCTCCACATCATCATCTTTGACGAGCTCGATGCTATCTGCAAGCAACGTGGTTCTACCGGAGGCGGCACTGGTGTTGGGGACTCCGTTGTTAACCAGCTTCTGTCCAAGATGGACGGAGTGGACCAGCTAAACAACGTCTTGATCATTGGTATGACCAATAGGATGGACATGATCGACGAGGCCTTGCTCCGACCTGGACGTCTCGAAGTACACATCGAGATCTCCTTGCCGGACGAAGCCGGTCGTTTCCAGATTCTGAACATTCACACCTCGAAAATGCGCACCAACGGTGTCATGGACAACGATGTCGACTTGGCAGAGCTCGCAGCGCTTACCAAGAACTTCTCCGGTGCGGAGCTGAACGGTCTGGTGAAGAGCGCCACCAGTTTCGCCTTCAATCGTCATGTCAAGGTGAGCAACTCGATATCATGCGGGTGGCCTCAGCTGATCAGCATCTTTAGGTCGGATCGGTCGCCTCGTTCGACGACGTCGAGAACATCAAGATTGGTCGTGCGGACTTCTTGCACGCGCTTGACGAAGTGCAGGCTGCTTTCGGTGTCTCCGAGGAGGAGCTGCAGCAGGTGGTGCAGAACGGCATCATACATTACTCTCAGCGAATCAACGTGAGCACCAACTAGCAGAACATGATCTGACTGTACTCTAGGATATTCTCAACGACGGCAGTCTCTTAGTCGAGCAGGTTCGCAAGTCGGATCGCACCCCTCTGGTCTCTGCCCTTCTGCATGGTGAGCAGCTGATAACATGTACCGTGACTGATCAACCAGGTCCATCCGGCTCTGGAAAGACTGCACTCGCTGCGACCATCGCCATGGCCTCCGACTTCCCATTCATCAAGCTCATTTCTCCTGAGACGATGGTCGGATTCTCTGAGCCTCAGAAGATTGCCCAATTGAACAAAGTGTTCACGGACAGCTACAAGAGTCCCTTGAGTGTCATTGTTGTGGATAGTTTGGAGCGCCTGCTGGGTGAGCTGCTCCACGAGCTGATTCAATGTCCAAAGCTGATAGACTTCTAGACTGGAATCCCATTGGTCCGAGATTTGCAAACGGCGTGTTGCAAGCATTGGTCGTGTTGTTCGGGAAGAGACCGCCAAAGGTAAGTGTCTGATTTCTGGCAAAATCCCATGCTCATCGATTGCATCTGCAGGGCCGCCGACTGCTCATTCTTGCCACCACGTCCAACCGCTCCATCTTGTCTGACATGGATGTCCTATCGACATTCGACACCGACATTCCCATCGCACCGATCACGACGCTCGAAGGTGTGGATCACTGCCTTCGCGAGGTCAGCCTATTCTCTTCGCCGTCAGAGCAGAAGAGGACTATGCAAATGCTGCGCGAGGCGAGGTTTGGCGAGGATGGCCGAGGAGAGTTGCTCGTCGGCGTGAAGAAGCTGCTAAGTATGGCAGAGATGGCGAGACAGGATCCGGATCCTGCGTACAAGCTCGTCGCGAGTCTTGCGCGGGAGGTGAGCTAGGAGTGCGATGCAGGTGCATTAGGACGTTAGACGAGATTTTATGAAAGAAGCGACTATGTATCTTGATTTGTGTATTTGGCAACCTCCACTTTTGCACGCCGAGACGTTCGAAGCTGTTTCAACTTTTATCTGGTAATTGTGTAGTCAACTAAGGAACACCACTTCCGCCAACAACTGATATGACCGGCACTGCCAGCGTGACGCCAACAGATGACGAGTTGAGAGGCGCAGTGGCAGATGCGCGGGCGTCGAACGCATCTTTGGGGATATTGAAACTTCTAGCGAAAGTCAAAGAGGATCACCCAGAATGGGCTCTGTCGGAAAAACGATTCCGTAAACTCCTTTCGGCGGACGACAGCCCAGCGGGGCCATCTTCAACTACGACTGCAAATGGGAGCGAAGCAGTCTCGACGAAGGAAGATGGGCTTGGGCTGGTAGCATCGACGGGGCTGGACAGTTCTCTGGACGTCAGTGCGCTGGCACCTAAAATCAAAGTCAAGATGTTCCCTGGTGGTAAGGGTAAAGGGTTGGTAGCGAAGGAGAAGATATACCAGGGAGAGGTCTTGTGGCAAGAAGAGCCATGGGTGGGGACGGCTGATCCGTGAGTCGCAGAGTCGCTTCGAGGGCTGCCAGCTTCCGACCAGCGAAAACTGACTCCTGACTCGTCACACACAGCGATCTGCACCCGCTCCTAACCTCGAGACAAATGTGCACGCAGTGCTTGACGCTCTTCCCCCGCCCCAGCCCACCACTCTCAGTACCATGCCAACACTGCGCCGATGCGCACTTCTGCAATCGCCTCTGCGCATCCAAAGCCAGAGTATCAGGCGCGCACCTGGACATCCTCTGTCCGGGACTGAACCCTGCTGTCGAAGGATTGAACCGGTATATCCGAGCCAACAAATCGAGGAATACAGATGCGGTCGCGCGCATCGTGGGCAAGTGGAGAACAGCTGCAGTGGAGGACGCGAGAGTCATTGAGAAGCGGGTGTGGGAAGGAATGGCCAGGATAAGTCAGCAGACGAAAGAGGCTGAGAGGAAAGAGTGGTGCGTTATGAACCTAGACAAGAGAGCTGGAGAGGCGCTGGGCGCTGGTCTCCTCAGCTTCCGTCCAGGTCAACGAGTATCTACCAAGCTGACAATACCGTCGCACAGGCCGTACACCGCAGAGAATCGCTTGAAGGAATGGCGCGAAGCGCACTCGCGCTTACTGTCCACCTTGAACCCATCGGTCTCGGACGATAATCACAAATTGTTCCAGAAACTATCTCGGCGCTTAAAGCTTTCCCCGCTCAGCGAGGAGGACGAAAAGAGGTGGTTCTCCTTTGAAAGCTTTTTGGAATTGCTAGGTCTAGTCGGACTGAACCAGGAGGATAGCGGGGGCTTGTACGCTCTTCACGCGCATTTGAACCATTCTTGCGACCCGAATATCCAGGTGAGCCCAACCCGTCCTCGCACTATAGTACAGCTCAGTGCTACCTGGCTAAATGAAGACTGACCCACACTCGCTCGATGTTATAGGTCCGCAACCTCCCTAAATCATTCACACCACCTACACCAGATCAACTACCTCGCGACCTACCCCCACCCCTCGAGCAAGGCGTGAGAGGGACGAACCGTCTGACCATCCTGGCTCGCCGGACTATACATCCAGGTGACGAATTGCAGATATCCTATGTCAACCTCGCCATGCACAGGAGTGAGAGGCGCAAGATCTTACGAGAGCAGTATGGGTTTTGGTGTGCCTGCACTCGTTGCAACAAGGAGAGGAAGGAGGAGAAGGGTAAAGAGGCCAGCTAGTCGTTGCTCATGTCACTAGCATCACGGTCATATCTAGGAACATCTCTGCATGCTTCGACGCTTCAGTACATAACACACAAAATGAAAGCACAACTGTGAGACATCATAAAGGACAAGCACAAACATCTAAAGCGTACATCGTTCCAGTCGTCGTTACACGTCAAATGTCCTGTCATGCGGCCATCCAGATCGGCACCGCATCTGCCTTTGTCTTGCTGGGGACCATCTTGGAAAGTAAGGCTAGTACAGCCAGATCACGCCTGCACATTGGGCACGACGATGTATTAGGCGTCTTGAGCCAAGTCTGAGGCAAATGTCAGCGAACACCCAATTCCACTACACAAGCACCTACTTCAAGGCATCCCTTATGATACATGTGGTTGCAGGGAGTGACTGCTATCTTAGTCTCCTCGGTGTACTGTGAGTCAAGTCAGTTATCCGCCAAGTTTCGATGGTCTCACAGGCCTTACCTCGTCGTGACAGACCGAGCAGAATTCATCCCTCGGCATGCCCTCGCGTTCACCAAACGCGCCCCATGACACCGTCTCGAGGACACTGTCTGCCGCTCTCCGCCTCGCACCTGGAGCCACTCGAGTGATTCCTTTTACTACCATCCCGACGATGTTGGCCACCTCTTCTTTAGTCATCTCAGGGGTGATCTTGAGATTGACTGGTGATGCAGCCCGTCGTCGGAGCAGATTGGCGTATGCGTGCATAGGGCCAAAGTGGGTATGATCACCCATGGTATCGCCCATCAGATGGTCAACATCCGAAGCTTGTCCGAAAGCAAAGTCACCCATGCCCCGCACACCCGCTGTCTCTGGTAGATTCCGTCGGGAGTCCCGACGGAGTCGAGCCGCAAGATGCGCCGTGATATGGTCCTCGGCACCTTCAGACGGGTGGAAGCTGTCTCGCAGGTTGAGTGGATCGAAGTCAGTGTTGGAGTCGCCCAACAGCTCGCCCCATAATGCTTGCTGTGGGTCAGGACGACGAGCGGCACGGTTTTGACGGTCATGCGAAGTGCTAAATCCAGGAGGATTGTAATCACCCCATACGTTCTCCTCGGGTACTTCAGAATGGTACTGGCTTGTCCTGCGGCCGATGGAGTTGTTGACATGGCGATGCCAAGTGCCGATCGCGGCGTCTTCTTGATCACGCTCGCGCATGACGTCTTGCGCTTCTCTGGACCCCTCGTCGAAGGAGATCCATCGCCTGTTGGAAGGTCGGATCATGTTCTGGGGCATTGTTGGGGCTGTCACACTAGATCCTGATCGAGCGCCATAGAAAGCCACAGAAGTTTGCGAGGGGTGTGCAGCGCGATGACTTGCAGACGATGTGTCTAGTGGGAAGTCAGGGCGAGTCTCAACGGGTTGATTGTGCCAAGTCGTTTCAGGGAATGAAGAACGATCAGCTTCGGCGCGGAGTGCGTCTAACAACCCCAGTCGCTCTTGCAGATATCTGGATCGTCGTCCAGCTTCGAAAGAGGCAGACGACGGTGGCTGCACTGGTGCAAAGAGCGTTGACGATGGCGATTGGTCCGGGTACGACAGACCGCCTGTGTACGGAGAAGGCAGGATACGACTCGTGTTACGGGGGGGAGGGACAGATGGAGTGTCCAACCAGGTAGCTTGACCGTTGTACAAGCTGGACGGATGGGCTTGCGCTGGAGCTGATGGACGAGACCGGGAAGCAGGCGTTGGCACTTCATATGGACGAGGTCGATGGGTATCATAAGTCGCAGCGAAATCGGAGTACGTTGGCGAGCCACGAGCGGCTCGTTGCCTGTATCTAGCTTCGATACCGTCGATGCGCCTTTCCAAAGCGTTAGGCGAGGTGCTTTGAGCTAGGTGATTGGCAGGAGCGGGTAGTGAGTTGATGTTCGGGAAAGGAATCTCCGAGTCGATGCGTGGTACACGGACCGAAGTGTCGGCAAGCGCCGGGCGATGCTGTACAGGTCGTAGAGCGCTCGAAGCGGGCGACACAGTGGGTGCGAGCGGTACATGTGGAGCTGGTGATGACCACGAAGGTGTGGCTCGCTCATAGTTCGCGTACGGATCGTCCACCTCGCGTTGCCTTGTAGTGGGCCGTCCAAACCAGGGACGGAAAGGCCCTAGCTCGTTGAGACTTGGAGGATCACTCAAATCGGTGAAGGGCATGTATGGATCGGTGGAAGTTGATGATCTGCTAGAAATGTTCCCGTCAAAATGTGCGAGATGAGCGGTCGGTTGACTATATGCAGAGTCGCTGTCGCCTTCCGAACGAAGTTCTTGCGAGAGGGACGAGCGACTCGCTTGTCGCGCCGCTCGATGACTGTCTTCGGAATTTATCGATGATGACGCGGACTGGTCCAATTGCATGGGTTCGTCGCCATGTGCTGAATTCTGCTGCAAGCTGACGCGGCTGCCGGACGGGTCGCTGGGGTTGACAAGGAGGCCCGCTCTATGCGGGAAGGGCTTGATCGGGGCAAGGCGCTCAGTTGGTGACGACGGACCGGCCATGTTGACAGAAGCAGTATTCGCTGGTGTCCGAATGGTGTAAGGAGTGGTTGTCGACGACGACGCAGTGAGCATGGGCGGCGAAGGACGCAATGAATCGGATATATCAGTCATGGCCGATGCTTGGGACCCGATCGAGCAAGGGGGTGTTTCATCTTGCGTTGCGGCGGATCGCATAGCGATGGGGCGAGCTGTAGATGGTGATTGGTGATTGATGGGAAGGAAGGACATGATTGAATGCTCAAGCACGGTTGCTTGACTCGTGCTGGGAAGGGGTGTCGATTGAATGGGTACCGGCTGTGAATGCATGCGGATGATACAGATTTTGCGTCAGCAAATGTCCACTTTATATGCTTGCCTATCACACATGATCTGAAGCGTTCTCGACGGCGATCGCGCGCATCACTGATTGCACCGCCTGGTGGCGAGGAAGCTGACTGATGCGCTAGCTCTCACCGCCACCTCCGTGCTCATGACACTGTTTCACCTACCTGCAGTGGTCTAACCGGGATACAACGAGCGGCGACAGCGGCAAAGGCAAAGGCCGAGATCCTTTGTGATGAGGGAGATGGACAGAGTAAGAACACGATCTGGTCCGCACACAGCAGCCATGGGAAGAAGGGGGAATGAATCACGAACGAGCACGGAGGTAGCCGATGACGATTCCCCGGTTAAAGCGGTACTCGCCAGCGGGTAATGTGGTGTACAACGAGGAGATTGGATCGAGATTGATGCACAGCGACTCACCAGGATGCTCTTGAGCTATGCGATGGGAGAGAAGGTGGGACTGGAAGTATGGATGATGAAGAGTGAGATATGAGAAGAGTGAATGTACGCAGTCCCGGTGATCAGGATTACTAGCACTAGATCCCCGATGCGGTTGTCTCTGGCTATCTATTGTACTCGAGGACGCTCCCTGATTGCAGATGTGTCAGTCGATTCGCTCGCCTAGTGCTATAGATATAGAGAAGAGAAGGAGGAGACTGTGGATGTGATACCATGCATGAGGATTGACCAGTCACGATGCATACGCTTTCACTGTCATCGTCGGTGTGGGGAGCAGTGAATGAGGAGCCAACTATAAACCCAGTGAATGCCGGTATATCACCCAAAGTCAATCAAGCCGAATGCCGAACCATCTTTCCTCCATTCACCTCAAGACCATTACAATATCTGCGTGTTCAATCTGCCAACACCGAGACTTCTGGCCCATAACCCGCTGCCTGCTCGGCTATGGTCATCCCCAATGCTGTCTCCCGCGAACAAGCATACATCTCCTCGCTGGTCGCACAGCCAAAAGACGCGTCTCCGGACAAGTTGTATGAGGTGAGCGCGTCTTCTTCCTTCACGACGCTCTATGCTGATGACCACGGTAGAAACTCGAGATAGTGGGTAAAGGCGCGTATGGCGCAGTCTATCGCGGCAAACATATCACCACTGGCCATATCGTTGCGCTCAAAATCATCAATCTCGATACGGAAGACGACGATGTGGGCGATATACAGAAAGAGATATCCCTCTTGCAGCAGTTGATGCTGGGCAGTGCGGGAGGAGGCGCGGGGGCTATGCCGAATGTCATCAAGTACTATGGCAGCTTAATGGAGGGGCCTAAAGTCTGGATCATAATGGAGTATGCAGAAGGTGGAAGCATCAGGACAGTCGTGAGTCGTGTCGAGACTGGGATGGATGCCTTGACAATGCTGATGGATGTGTAGTCCCGCGCACAACCTCTCAAAGAACTGCATATATGCTTGATCATGCGGGAGATCCTCCTCGCGCTGGCATTCCTACACAAGAACGGTGTCATACATCGCGACCTGAAGGGTGAGCCGCGCGACGTTGATTCTAGCGGAGCCGCGCTGACTCCACGCCGACTCAGCCGCAAACATCCTCCTCACGACCTCGCCCCCTCGTATCCTATTGTGCGATTTTGGAGTTGCTGCTCTACTCCAATCAGCGTCCCACAAGCGATCCACATTCGTCGGGACACCATACTGGATGGCACCAGAAGTCGTGACCGAAGGACGACTGTACGATTCCAAAGCCGACATCTGGTCGCTAGGCATCACACTACTAGAAATGGCATATGGCGAACCGCCAATGTCTGGCCAGCCTGCGGCTCGCGCGGTGATGCTTCTCGGTGACAAACGATTGCGAGCACCTCGATTGGAAGGCGCAAATTGGTCTAAAGATATGCGTGATTTTGTCGTCGGGTGTCTGAACGAAGAACCGAGCGATCGTCTACCCGCCGAAGAACTTAGCAAGCAGAAATGGATCAAGCAGCAGGCTAAAACGCCTCTGACCCCCCTCAACGACTTGATCGCCAAATACCAACAATGGAAAGAATCAGGCGGGCAACGGCAGAGTCTTGCGCCTGGTGTAGGCGCAAAGGTCGACGACGACGACGAGTACGAGGAGGAAAATGGCGCCGATTGGGCTTTTGACGTGAGCGACGCGACCACTTGTACGTGAGCGATTTCTGACGCGATCACAGACGGTCCGTTCGCGAATGAGCATGCTCGTAGACGAGAAAGCTGCCCAGGGGGAGATCTGTGAGTGGTCCGTCTTTCGTGAGGTAATTCACCCTGCTAAGTCGAGATACAGCATTGTCAAACACGTCTCCCGCAACCGCTCGAGCCGCCCCCCAGTCTCTGCGCCGCCTCTTCCACAACGAAAGCTCTTCCGAGCCCGACCCATTCCAATCGTTTGCGATCCAACAACCGTCAACCCCTCAATCGTCGAATGGCTCAAGCTCGATAGAGCAGGTCGGGCGATTCCCTTCACCTGAGCCAACAGAATTCATCGGTGAAGACGGCGATGACTCGCGCAACCCTCCTTTCGACGGCGCTACTATCAGGCAAGCACGTCTGGGTCGCGATGGTCGCTCCCCTACCCCACTATCAATCTCGATCAACGACGATGCCGCCAGAGCAGCAGCACCCGTGCCCTCTCCACGACCAATACGGAACAAAATAAGCCTCGACACGTTATCCTCCGCTCCTACAAGTAAATCTCAGCCTGCTGACGATCTGCGATCGAAGAGCGGACCAGGCGTTCGTCGTCCTGGCGGATCGGTAGGCGACGGACTTCGCGGTTTCCAATTCCCTCTGGTCTCAAGAGGTCCTCCTCCCGGATCCGACCCCAATACGCCCCCATCGTCAAAAGTACAGCCTCCGCCACTACACAGGATGCACTCTGCAGCGCCTACAATACCCCTACCTACCGATTCACCCGTCAGGTCAATACCTCCGACCGGCGTCAGCGGACTACCACCTAGACCACCTATGATGCGTCAGGCTTCAGTCGCTGTGATGGAGGGTCGAGCCGCGAGTCAATCCCAAGCGCACGCGCAAGCGTTCGCATTGGCTCAAGCAGCGCAAGAAGGACCTATGAGTCCGACGAAAAACCTTGGTATACCAGGGTCACTAGGACAAAGACCGATGGGCGGAATGGGCGGGATGGGAATGATGCGCAGTCGCAGTGGGAGCCGAGTGGAAGATGGGCATGGTGTTATGGGTTTGAGGGATTTGCTCAAGGTGAGCTCGACAGTTCGATCGTTGCTGACCCAATAGCTTTCCCCCGCAGTCCCAGAGATACCAGATCTACTACCACCTTCGCCGACAGTGACTACCGCACCGCAGAAGTTCTTCCCTGCGCCATCTCCTCTAGCACAGGGACACGCTATCCCACCTATATCTTCCACCGCGATGGCACCTACCCTATCAACAATGTCAAATGCCACCGTATCCGCTTCAGCGCCATCTACCTACTCTGCACCGTCGGCTCTCGCCAATGGGACTCAAGCCGCCGCGCCTACAACGATAGGCCCAGTCATCCGTCCGTTGGATCTGAGCCGACTCGACGCCGACGATGTCTTCGCCGAGCTAGAACGAACAGTCGACGACATGCAACGGTGGCTCGGAGCAGTGGAAAACGGCTTGGACGATCTCATGAGGGTATCAGAGGTAGTCGGTGTTGAGCTGAGTACTTGAGCGAATCATAGATGTTGTTGTAATATAGTCACGAAAATAGTCATGAAGTAATGTTTATATGCAATATGCACAATTGTACAAACAGTATTGATGGATGAAAGCCCTTGAATGTTTGAATCTACCTTCCTATCCGAGACTGCTTCGCTTGCAGCTGATCGAGTCTGGTGCGCAACGCTGAAAACCCTTGATTAGGAGCTGGCAGACGAGACGGTGCGACTGCTGCCGACCTCACGGGGCCTGCAGCTTCAGTCCTAGCCCTAGGCAAGCCGGTAGCGGTGAGTCTACTGCTCGCATCACCGGTAGGCTGAGCGACCGAGCTTTTCTTGACGAGCTGTATCGGTGGTCGAGCAGTACGAACCGCAGCAGGAGGTAGGGTCGATAGTCGAGATGTCGCCGTCGCCGTGGCTGGTGTCGACAGCGCGCGAGTTTTGGTGGTCAATGTGTCAGTGTTGCGCTTGCTGGGCGACACTCCAGGGCCGATAGACAGCTTGGTTCCGGTCACAGGCTTCGTCACCATGTTTGCGGCACGAGGCAAACGGTTGGTCGTCGTGCTAGCGTCAGTGCCAAAACCGCGTGACGGCCTGCTAAAACTAGCTGCCGCGGATCGAGCGCTCGGGCCTACCCCAGGCTGTGGCAGACCACTTGGACGGAGTGATGATGGTCTCGTGAGCCTGGACGATGAGCCAGAAGTGCCTGTGGTGTTTGTGGTGATTGTAGCTGGGATTGAGGTCTGTATTGGGAGTCTCGTACTGCCGGCCGAACGAGCAGTCGCAGGCGCTGTATTCGTCGCAGACCCTAATCTCGATGTCCTCGCTATCGTCGCCGTGGGCGCGACGGAGGGTCGGGTTGCACGATCCAAGACACTAGGAACGGCAGCTTGAGTACTGGCGGTACGAGAGTGAATCGGTCGACTGCTTGGCAAGTCAAGCGTTCTATGGGATGCCGCCGCCATCGGGAGGTTACCCGTGGAAAGTGAGATCCGACGAGACGAAGCGATGGAACGAGGTGCGAGGCTGCTCCTCGCGTTGGATACAGCTGGAGTGGCAGCAGGCGCGATGATTGGACGGCTTCCTGCGTATGTGCGCACACGGCTGGCGGTCTTCGGTGGCGACGCAGACGTAGCGGAGTCAACTGCGGGCAAGTGGTCTGCCCTGACCCTGTTCAAGATCTCTGCAACTTTCGACAAACTTCGGGATCTGGCAAAGTTCGGCTCTTCTCCACGCGCGGGGAGCGTGTGAGTTGACTGTGACGTGGGCAAGCCTCTTGTCGCGGTGACACTATCCTCCCTCCTGGTCCTACCTGACGTCGACGAGGACTGGGGTGACTCGTGCCTCTTAACCGGGCTTGACCGAGTCTGAAGTCCAGGTCGCAATCCTACAGGCATAATTGACACATCCAGCATCGACCTAGATCGAAATTAGCTTGTGTCGATCGCAGAACACTCACGTATCCATCCCATCCAATGCGTCATCGCCGTGGAGTAGATCCACAAAGCTCTCCTCTGTTCCCGACGCCCTTTTCGGCTTGGTGACTTTGGCCATGAGATCTTTCACATCGAGCGTGAGATCGGCGTCGGCCACCTTTCTCGTGGATCGCGGTGTGGCTCGACTGGTTCTCGAAGGGGTCGTTTTCACTGGTGAACGGCGGGGGCTCATCGTAGGCGGCGGCATGTTCTGCGCAGCCAGCCCAGATAGCCGGAAGCCGGGAAGTTCGAATAATGTCTCTTGGGCAATCATCTCATGATCTGACAGCAAATGTTGGGTTTTGTAAGGGCTGACAGGGAGTAGGGTGCTGATATCCGGGTTGAAACGATTCTCATGCTCTTCCCCTACCGACGCGAGGGATTGGCCAGACGACGACGCTGGAAAGGTTCGTTTCGACGGTGGAAAGCCCCGTGATGACTGAGATCGAGGTATAGGAGCCGTACTCAAACTTTTGCGGGGGGAAGGAGCAGATTTTGTGGGAAGGTCCGTGAAGGAATCGTCATCGGTCCAGGGCGGCTCCACTCGAGCGATGGCATTTGTGGAGGCGAGCAAGTGTGCTGATTTGGCAGGAGAGCGGGGGAGCAGCGTTGACTGATTGAGGAGAGACGCGGTCGGTGGGTGTAGAGACGACTGCTGTCGTTCGGAACTCGCAGGCAGACTCCCCATATTGGATTGGGTACCCTTGGTGTATAGACCGTTTTCTGAAAGTGTGTCAAGCCCACGCTCGGGGCGGATGTCGGCAATACTCATGTCCGCGCTGGAATCACCATTACTGCTCGCTGCTCCGCCCATCCACGAGCAATCAGCAATGAGCGAGGCGTCGGCCATTTGCGCAGGGAGCTGAAACGAGGTAGACTGTTGGCGAGGAGAGGGATGGGATGTATAGGCGGGTTGAGTGATTAGCTGTTCTATCGGATTTGAGTTGGATTGAGTGATTGGCTCTTCTGCTGGTGTCGAAGTGGGTTGAGGGACTGCTTCTGCCATGAGCGTCGAGGTCGCGAGTGGTGCGTGCTTGAGAGAAGTTCTGGTCGATACGGGATTGACGCCAGACTGTCGTGTGGATAACACCGGATACTCCGTGGACAGCGTATCTTTGTAACTCTGAGTCCGTTTCATTCCCTGACTGAACATCGAGCTGAAAACATCTTGATCCCCTTCCACACATGGTTCCCGAACACTGGCTGTCGCGGGTGGACAGGGCAACAGACCGATCCGCTCCACGTGCGCACTCACGATACCCTCCGGTATATCGTCGATTCGCCGACTGTGCGCCGGGGTCTCGGGAAGCGGTGGGAGTCTGAGCAGCGATTCGTTCGACGGTAGCCCGTCCAGACCGAACATCGCGCTTGCGCCTCCGTCAGTCTACATGGCATCAAGTATAGGACGAGAGAAACACTCACAGGGACTCCCTGGCTCTATGATATTGCGTCGACGTTGACATGGTCGTGGGTGTTGAGTGTTGAGGTCAAAGGTTGAGTGAGATGTTTGTGCAAGTTGGATCAACAAACAAAACTCTGGAAATAGCAGTCGCGTCGGTTACGAAACTCATTACAAAAGTTCAAAACCATTACAACTTATTTTGTATTCACAACAGCATTACAAAATTGGCCTTTTTTTCAATTGATGCATCATGCAATACAGCTCTGCGAATTGCGACTAAAGTATGCACACATCAACCCTCCCGCCGTCTGGGAGTAGCGCGAAGGATGTTATCGACACTGAATAGAGCGTCAGCATTGCATACAGCTCAAACACACCGCACACTTACCGCAAGATCATCTCGGCAGCTTCGCTCGAGCTCACGACCACTTGCTTCTTCAGCTTGAATGACTCGGTGACACCGAGCTCCTTCATTGATCCGACCTCTCCCTTGTCCATGTCTATACGGGACTCGCATCAGCTCTGTTCCCAAATCCAAACGACACCGGCAGCTCACCCAGACCTGCATCCGCACGCCCCTCGTAATGAGCCGCTCTCAACTTCGTCACCAGATCACTTGAGTCGTATCCACCATTGTCGGCGAGAATAGTGGGGATCTGCCTCAAGGCCCGTGCAAAGCCCTCCACGGCCAAAGCCTTCTTCCCCTTGACAGTGCGTGCGGCCTCATCCACGCTGCAGCTCATCAACATCTCAGCACAACCACCGCCCAGAGTCACCCGAGTCTCCTTGACCGTTTGTGATAGCACGGACAAAGCGTCGTGCAACGATCGCTCGGCCTCCTCGACCATTTGTGTTGTAGCACCCCGCAGCACGACAGTGCATGCTTGGCCAGCCGCAACGCCAGAGAATTTGATGAGCTGTGCTGTGTCAGAGATATTCGCACGACAATGTTTAGTGACCCACCTTGTCTTCACCGATCATGATCTCCTCGATGAGGTCGCACCGTCCAATCTTCACCTTGTCAGGAGCATCGAAAGTGCTCGCGATCTCTCCGCCAGTGACCAGCGCTAACCGGTCAACGCCCTCAAAGTCGGCATGCTCAATGGCCATGATACCAGCCTCGGCAAGCAGGGATTCGGGGTAGTTGTAGATGAGCTGTCGGTTGACAAAGCAGGTGATACCGTGGGACGCAATGGCCTGGACCTTTTGCTTCATCTTTTCCTATGAGGTCGTCAGCTACTGATAGGTACGAGGGAAGATCCACGCACCTTCTCAGCGCGCTCCAGCTCCGCGAGCTTTCCGGTTCCATCCACCCGCACTCGCGCACCAAAGATCTTGATCTTGTCCGTGTCCATAGCTAAGATCATCAGTGTATATTCGACACGCCGGAGACTCACAAGTATTGGCGATCAGGATCTTTGCGTTCTCAATCCGTTTGGGTGAATTGGTAGCGATACTCTTGTCAAGGATGAAGCCTGTGCGAGGTGATGAGCTATTGCTAGACTCAAGACTGTGAAGAGCTCACCTTCATCCAGATATGAGTCCGTCAACTTCCCTCCAACCTTTTTGATGATCTGGATATGTTCCAAATCCGTAGACCCCTTCAACCGGAGGACAGCATCGACAGCGAGATTTGCGAAGTAGTCCTTGTCTTGCGAGAGGACTTTACTACTCAGTGTTGTTCTTGCGATGTTGAACAAATCCTCTCTGAACCTCTTCTCATCCGCCTTGTTGTCCGTTGCAGAGGCCTCGAGCGCCTCGAGCGCAGCCCGAGAGGCGATCCTATATCCCTCCACAACAGTTTGCGGATGTATCTTTTGCGTCGTCACCAGCTTCTCGGCTTCACGCAGTAACTCTGATGCAAGCACACAGACGGACGTGGTGCCGTCGCCGACCTCGTCATCTTGCACTTTTGAGATGTTGACTAGGATCTTAGCAGCGGGGTTGTCGAGGTGGATAGACTTGAGGATGGTCGCGCCGTCATTGGTCACGGTAATGGTGTTGTTCGACGCGGATTCTGCCTCAACGTCAGCTCAGCGACAGAGGAGAAGTCACAACGCCCTCACGAAGGATCTTGTTCATGCCCTTTGGACCCAACGTTGACTTCACCAAATCTCCCAATGCCATTGCTCCCACGAACGAGGAGAGACGAGCGTTTTCGCCCCTTTCCTCGGTAGCCTGTGACGAGACATCAGTATTGCACAGAATGAGAGCGAGCGCTCTGCACCTACCTCATCTGCAAAGACGTTCATTGTACTGGTCTCGGAATGCGATGAAGAATGTCTAGTGAGAGTGTAAGAACGACAAAGAAGGACGCGGAAATTAATCAGGTGAACATGGCGACGATGCGCGTTGACCTCTTTCTTGCACGTGGATTGATACACGTGGATTAAATCGTCACTGCGCTTATCATGATCTTGGATTGCGCTTCGCTCAATGCACCATGCGACAGTGAGCAAAGAGAGTCCTCTTCGACATAGAGGAGCAATGTAGTCAACTGCCGGACCGCCGCTAGTGCCATAAACATACATGCAATACTTTGAAGAAAGACACAACTAGAAAACGGGGATAAAGTCCTGGATCCGGTCTCGAGCATCTTGGGCGATACACTCTGCGATCCAGGTCAGGTTTCGCACTTCTTGCTCTTTGAGCTTGACAAAGCTGTAGAACACGGCATATTGGAACTGCTGCAGGAAGCTCTGCTTGTTCAACTCGACATCGTGCTTGAAAAACTCGTCTTCCAAGCTTGATCCAGACTCCTCGGCTCCTCCATTCGCGCCGCCGCCGCCGCCAGAGGTCACACCTGCCTTGTCGAAGAATGATCGGTACTCTGAGATGTGGTCTACAGCAGCGACGACTGACTCGATATCGTCCGCTCGAGCAAGAGCATTGTTGCCCTCGGGGTATAATCGTCCAATAGTGGGGAACAAGCGCGCACGTTGCTCTTTTGATAATTCTGTGCCGAACGAGTTGATCGTGATGTTGAGCGTTCGTCGATCTGCCTCGAATGACAGGATGCGTGTCATGATTTCGGAAGTAGGCGACGGGAGGGTTTGGCAGAAGCTGTGGAAATCCTCAAGATACGCCTTGTACAGCGAGTTTCGGATAATTTCGATATTGAGATCATCCAGATCCTGTGCTGACAGACAGTCTCGGAAGTATGGCGCTGGGCTCGGTGTCAGGATAATAGACGCAATTGCGAGCCATGAGACTCACCGAGAGGGGTCTCAACCAGCACACTGTGATAGAGCTCTTCCACGTTTGTCGCCACACACAAAGCTGGCATGGTGTCGAAGACCCCTAATGGGTGACATCTCTCCAGCAGCTCGTGCGTGTCACGCTCGTGCAATGTGCCAAGCGTAAGGAGAATGACGTTGTCGATCATGTACGCGTAAGTGATGTAGTCCATGAAAGTCGCAAGGGGTTCAACCGCGTTGGTGCGCAGGTAGTTGAACTCTGCTACGAGCTTCTCCGTCGCCTTGTCCGCGATAGTAGCGGTGGACAGGGGCAGAGGCTCGTTGGCGAGAAAGTTGCCATAGTCGGTCGATGATAGTTGTAGACGGAAGTCTAGATCGTCAGCTCACGGATGCACGAGCAAGCTCACCTTCCAGGTTATCACATTGAGTCAAGTTGTGATAGTTGCCCTGATTGAGCAGAGCTCCTTTGTACCCTCTCACGACGCCCTCCAAGAAGCCCGCATGCATCTGTGAATGATGTCAATGACTTATCGTATCAGAACGAGTCACATAGCTGCTCACGTTAAAGCTCAAAGCCTCCATCTTGAATCGTAACGCTCTTGAAGACAGAGCCGGGCGGAGTGAACGGCGATGACCGAGGGGTTTTTGCGTGAACGGCAGAATTCAGAGAGCGGACGAGATGGCGGATGAGCTGACGTGCGGTGGACTATTAACTCTGTTGACACTCCTATCGTTGTGACCGAGTGGTGCAAGTTCGATAGGTGTAAGAGTGGAATCGAAAGGTGAATCAAGTGGACTGATGATGACTAGGCGGCAACAGCGATGAGCCATGATCCGGGCACAGCGCTTAAGAGGGGGGGGGCAGATATAAAACTTTTACAGTGGGACATCTAGACATCCCTGTGTGGTGCATGCACCGTTATGCACCGTTATGCATCACCCTGTATGCTATATGCGATATGCTGCTCATCCAATACCGTCAGTGCATGCATATCGGTGACATGTCAATGGTCATTTCGACCAATCACGTCACGCGCTGACCTCTCCTGCCTCGCTGGCCTGAACGTCCTTCCGCGCCATGCTCCATCTATGCAACACTGCAAGCTTATCCCAAACAACCTCTCCGTCTAGATAACACCCTTTGAGCCACCGAGTTGGCTCACCTTCTGTTAGGTTCAAGTCCTCAGCCTCTCTTTGCTCTTCAGACTTGTCGTGGAAAGCCGTTCGCGCATGGAGGACACGGCGATTGTCGAACAAGGCCATGTCGCCTTCTTGTAGCTGATGATCGTATCGGTTTTGAGGATCACCCAGGTACGTCTCAAATACGTTGAAAGCCTCGTAGACTGCCTCCTCGTCCTTTGCTTCTCGTTCCGCGTCGCGGACGCCACCGACAGTGACGGGCTCACCCAGACCCCGGAACGGAGGGCTCCAGTTGACCGCAGCGTGAGGATTAGTCAATGTGAAGTTTGGATCGATGACGGGATGCCGATAGCGAAGAAAGTGATTATCGTTGTCGTACATGTATGTTATTTTGTTGCCTTGCAATACCCCATACGTTGCCGGTGCTTCTCGTTGCAACCGCGCCGCGACCTGGAACGAGTCCACAAAGTATGACAGTCCGCCATTGACACGATTCCGCAAGCAGTGAAGTAGTTGAAATCGTGGAGGAGAAGAAAAGTATCTGCCATTTAGCATAGTTGCATACTTTTCCAACTCACAATAGATCCATGTGCAGACCCAAGTCAACATCGGTGTATCTATGACGAGATCAGCTACCGATCCAGCAGTGGTACGCCGACTCACGCAACATTCTTGCTCTCTTTGACGCTCTTGACATCCCACGTCTCACCGTAAAAGGTATTACGCAGCGGGCCAATGAAGTTGGCAACCTTTCTCAGCATGCATGCTTCGTTGGACGTGAGATCGGTCGGAACTCCTCGCAGGAACACGAGGCCGTAGACTTGAAGCTGCCGCAGGAGACGTAGCAGGACCTCGGGGGACGGCTCGCCGTTTGGCGCCAGTTCAGCGAATGGGATGAAAAGGTCCTCCGATCGGGTGATACCCTTGGTAACCCATGGACGACGGGCAAAGCTCGCGCTGTGATAGATCCTCTCCTGCGAAGCTGGAATGACGAGATCCCGGATCTTCCGAAACGAAATGCGAGTCATATGCCGTCGACTGGTATCTGCGCCCTCTGACGAGCTGTTCGTTACGAACGGCCAGGTGACCACGATAACATCCTCGCCATCGTGACCCTTACTCAGATGCAACTTCGGCTGTCGTTTTGAATGCGCTTCTCGCCATGCGCTACCAATAGACGAGCTCTTCTGCCTTGTTGAGGGATCGCGGCATTGTGGGCAATTACACGCATCTCGTAGTCGTGTGAACGTGATCACAGACGATGTGGTCCACGCAGGTTGCTTGTACGTTATGTAGCCAGAGTGTACCTGTACGACCTCCCCAGTAGCTGATCGCAGAGTTCCAACTTCAAAACCTGTGTCCGATGCATGGCGACGACGGTCTTGAGGTCTAGGTGCTGGCGGCGGAGATTTCGCGACAGACCCTTCGCCCAGTTCCTCTTCCGAGATGGCATAGCTGCCTACGTAGGGATTTGGCTTCAGGACCGGCCGTATGTGCAAAGGCGGGCGAGAAGCAGCAGGAGTCGTAGGGCCTCGTCCTGTAGATGTTTTGAACGGACGTCCCGTTCCAGGAGAGAAAGCTGCTGCTGTTGCCGACGTGGTCAGCAACGAGGGCTCGATAGGTGATGGGGCAAGGCCTTCGTGCGCAGCTCCCGCAGGAGGTGGGGCTCTCGTACCACGAGTTGAGGAAGCAGAAGAACCTGAGGTGTTGGACTGCCGCCGTAGGAGGGTCGGAAGTCGTGCGGCACGGCGAGTGCACATCGCTGGGGAGGAGGCTGTGAGCGCGAGTGCCATGTCGGCCGATCGTGGTTTGGAACGAGTTATTGCAGGCGAGGATAGCTATAGCAGCGAATAAAGGAGAAGACAAACGCAATAACAATGGGAATGCAAGGAAGGGAATAACCGGTTAGCGACAAAATGACGAGAAACACGCTTCCAACCTTCAACGCGACTTTCTTCTACTCGACTACCACTTCACAACTTCGCTCCGTGCTTACAATACCGCTCGCCCCGTCAGAGCCCAGGACCGACTATCACCGGACCGCTTCAGCATTAGAGGATCTCGGTGATGCAGATGGAAGAGGATGACCATGCGAGGTGGGTACCACTCGTCAAGCGCACATTCGGCATAATTGACAATTTCGGCCTGCAACAGGCTGATCGCGTTTCAGTCATTACTTGATGGTTCCAAGAATGCTCTCGAACAGACGGTCGACCTTAACGCTTTGAGAGACCTATGTGCTGGGGGTGAGCCGGCAATGTTCAATTTCGCCAGAGTACTGATGAACTCCCGTAGGCATACCCGACCACCCTCCACACCTTCGCCCGCTGGCTTATACTCTTCTGCTCGAGTGCCTCCCAACCGACAAGAGAGCTTGGAGATCAACGCAACGTCGGAGACGTCAGCGATACTATGCGAGTCGTTTTTCGTGAATCACTCTGACGATGCTAATCCATCCACAGGCTCTCGTCCAGACGTTTATGAATGAGCTGGATTCCCAAGTGAGTGCGATTGCATTTGTGTGACCTACACGTCTCTGACCTGCTCGCTAGGCCGCTGGATCCTCTTCATCAAGCTCTGTTGTCGATCAGTTCATTCAAGATATCGCCAAAGACATCCAACGCATATCGGCGCAATCATCATTTTGGCGGGGACGAACTGTAAATACAAAATCGTCCCCTCTTCGCCCTCCTATGCGCCCATATGTCCACCTCGCGCGTTCAAATCAAGCTACTCCAGAAACATCATCCTCGGAAGAAGATGAGACAGACGGAGGACACAGCAGTCCCGCAGCCAGAAGTGCTGCGGAGCCGCTATCATCCCGACGAGCATTGTTCACTCGGCTGGACGCTCTCGCCGAGGCTGAACACCGTAAAAACTCGGCGCTGTCAAACAAATCCAGCGGTTCCAGCTCTGGCCCTGCGGCTAGCCTTAGTCACGACAGCGGCCATACGACGACAACATCCTCCACACAGCCATCATCACCTGGTAGTGAAACGATGCTTTCCCCTAAAATCACTTTATCTGTCGAGCCTACCCTTCCATCAATGACCGCAGCTCTGTCGAGGCTAGAAGCCAAACGTCCCTCGCGGCTTGTCACGACCAACACGCTCGTGGCCCCCACCTCGCCTGCTGCCTTCTCCGAGCCGCCTTCCCCTATTACGCTTCTGTCCCCGAAGCCTATACCAAAATCCACGGGGTCCTGGCCCGTTCCCGCTTCTCCCATGTCCGGCTCACTCTACGAGCCTGACACGCAAGGAGAAGCGCTGACACGTCTGCTATACATCTTCTGTCGAGCAAATCCGCATAGAACTTGGGATCCGGCTTTCGCAGATATTGCCAGCAGACTATACCTCGTTTTCGCTGGTGCGATCAAGGAGGGGGGCAAATACCGTACACGACCGACCGCACTTGCGAGTCAACTTGGGCACATCGAGGAAGACGTCTTCTGGGCAATAACGACATTCTGCAGCGAAATGGATCAGCTATGGTCCAATCTGCTTACGAGTGGTACTTCAGTGTCGACTGATGTGCTCCACAAGCTGGAGCGTCGTATTCACTGGGCCGATTCTGAGCTGTTCTCAACGCTCAAGAGCAGCGGTCTCGACCCTGCGGGACCGCTATTCGCTCATCGCTGGCTCGCCCATCTCTTCACGTGCGATCTCGCACCGGAAGACATCCCGCCAGTGTGGGACTTCATCCTTTCGGCAGGCCCTGCCACTCCCGATACTCAACCAAAGGTGGATGCCGCAATAGATACCGCTGTTGCGATGTTGCTTCTCGTCAAGGAGCAGCTGCGAGATCCTCACCGCGCAGACACATCACGGCGAACTCGTTCTTCTCAGGACGTGTCATCAATCGGTTTGTGGGGTGATGCCGACAAGACCGAGGACATGACGCCAAGAGACGAGCCGCCGGACAACGACGCAATACTCATTTCTGGCCTCAAGTTACTACGGGCGTACCCGATCAAGGCAGTAGGCGATATAGACACATTGATGTGGACAGCTAAGGAGTTCCGACAAGCACGAGTAGCAGCGACTCTCGATGGCGATAACCCCGACGAGGTTGCGCCCCCCAATTTATCAGAACAACCAAAGACCCCGACTTCCAGTATACTGAGCAAGTTTGGCGCGATGGTTGCGGGTAACGAAGCGGCTCTGGCCGATGTATCAACCCGCTTGGTCGCATCGGCGACTGCCAAGCTGGCTGAAATTACACAGACAACTGGTCCGACCGTCGAATCGCAGAACACTGACGAAGCGCCTGACTCCTCTTGGGGCAGTTTTGGAAAGAGTGCTGGTCGACTATGGCAATCAGCCTGGACAGGAGCGAAGACAGACAACGCTGCAGGGACTGACTCTACCACGACGACTCATCCCACTACACCCCCTCGCGGCCCGAATCGCGTGAAGCGACTACCGTCCAGTGTATCTCGCCGGGAGCGGAGCGATAGTGCGGCCTCATCCGTTTCGAGCATTCATGAACGCATCGCGAGTTTCACCAGCCCGTTCTCTGCTCAGCGTACACCGCCAAATTCTGGTCATAACCAGTCGGTCAGTCTGCAATCGCCCGGACCCCGTCCGCTCTTGCTTAGCGGATCGGCCCGAAGAGTCAGTGCCAGTGTCAGTAATCCTAGCCGTCGGGTGTCATTACCGATACGGTCCCCAGAAGCATCGCCTACAAGTGTCACAACCCTCAGCCCGCCGCAGACAAGTAATCGCGGGCCCTCTGTTGATACTCCCACCAGCGGATTGTACAGGATTGGGAGTCGACAGTCACACTTGGCTCGCCAGGCCTCTGCGTCTCCTTTGACCGAATCGCCGACTGTAGGAAGAAATCTCGATTATGGGGAAGATCTAGGATGACCGCAGTCACTTGACGATAGAACGCTTTGTACCCATAGTCTACGAGACACGCCATCATCGAATGCATGGGGGCGTTACGAATCCATTGGCTAGGGTATATGTGGTCACACAGCGCTTATGGTCCATTTGCTCGAGATAATGATAAGATAGCCGAACGGAATCAATTGATTTGCAGTGGTGAAAACAATGTCAAAAGTTGGTAAAATCGCAACTATCATGTGCTTGTAACCCACTTGACATGTCGACATGTCATTGCCAACTCCACAAATTGCCCACTTGACTGACGAAGACTACGAGCACGTATATGAGCCAGCAGGTGCGTGGCTGATTACCCCAATTGACTCAGAGCTGGGACTAACTGGCGCACGACGGTTCACGCAGAGGACTCATTCATCCTTCTCGACGCCCTTGAAGCCGATGCTGAGGAGCTGAGACGATCTGCACCATTGGTATGCGCCGATATAGGGTCAGTTGATCTACCTCCATTCTCGTCTCTATCTTAACTAGTTATCGGGGGGCAGCTGACAAGTTGACCTGTTTAATCCCTCTAGATCTGGATCAGGCATCGCGTCGGCGTTCCTGTCTAACTTGCTTGGACGCGATAACAGCTGTAAGTGATACTAGATGCTATGACAGATGACGACTGCGCGCTAATGTCCGCGACGCGATCAGTCATTATCTCAGTCGATATAAACCCTCATGCTTGCTCCGCTACGCGACGCACCGGCGTGGCGAACCAGGTGCGCACCAGTACAAAGCCAAGAGGAACCAAAGCAACACACTAAAGCGATTGCATATCAGACACCTCTCAACCCGGTATTATGCAATCTTCTCGATCCGTTAATGCGGCGGATCGGAGAGCAAATCGACGTCTTGCTGTTCAACCCGCCATATGTCCCGACCGATCAAGCAGAGTGAGTCCAGCCAATTTCTCATATCCACCAATACTGTATTTGACCCGCAAGATAGACTTTTGAACACCCAGGATGCTCGGGGTATAGGAGGCGCGTGGGCAGGTGGTGACGATGGAATGATGGTCACCGATATCGTACTTGAGCAGCTTCCCGTAAGTCCCCAATAGGAAACCTCACCTAACATATCAAGCGTATTTTATCTCCCCGTGGACGGCTATACCTCGTCGCCGTTGCAGAAAACAAGCCAGCAGAGATCGCTCGGCAGATGACGAGCTTGGGATTCCATTGTGATGTGAGTCCCCCTTTCACTATAGTCTATGGTCGTCACTAATTAAACGTTCAGGAAATACTGAAACGCCGTGCTGGACGAGAGCTACTTTCCGTACTAAGAATACGGCGATGACGCTAGGTTCATGGCTCTGCCCGGTCGGACCAAATGACATGAGGACAATGAGATGCAAAATTGGTTGTTTTCGTGTCTGAAGATGCCCTATGTTTGTATAATCCGCTGTCACTTCTTGCGACAATGTAGCTTGCGTAACATGCAGTGTTCTACAATCTACTATAAACCCCCTTGCAGTCTTGTGACTGGTGACGCAAGAAAATCCAAGGACGCCATCATGCCAAGCGCATGGATTTCCGCGGTCGAGTTTGTCGTGGACTTTGACGAATCGGTGAAGCTGGCGTCACAATCTGTGCTCGCTTCGACCGAGGTGGTGAGGGTGGGGGCTGCTCAATTTGATCCGACGCAGCTGGAGGAGGCGATAAACTACCCGAGCTGAAAAATGGATCTTCGTGTTTTCTTTTGACGATCGATGCAGAGTGCTCAAAGGGGAATGGTCCGGACGAAAGGTCTACTGTCGATTGGTGATCGTTCGTGCCTGTGTTCGGGGTGTCAAGCGGAGATTGAGGAGAACACGGCATCGGGTTTGAGGCGTTAGGAGTGGGAGGTGCATTGGCACTGTCGACAGAATCTTTGATTACCGACGAGTCATCCCAAAATCCTATGCTTGACAGATTGGACCGCCGGGCCGTTTTCAATGCAGGTGTATTGAGGTGCAAGTTGCCCATCGGCTGAGAGAAGCTTTCATCCGAGCCAGGATCGATAGCGCTTTCGTGATTTGTGCCAGAGGCGGTCATCGGTCGGCTCCACTGACGATCTTGTCCATCAGTAAGGACGTCGTCGTCATCGTAGTCGTAGTCGAACGATTTGATCGACCATGTAGAGTCGCCACCAAGTGGGCCGGGCTGGGATTCTGATTTTTGCGACGAGGGCGCTGAGAGCCACTTGTGTTCCAATGCTTCGTTCATAGGCATTCGCTCCGCTGGATCTTTAGCCAATAAACATGAGATGAAGTCGATCGCTGGTAGACATCAGTGACCGAGCTTGACAAAATGACTCACCGAGCTCGCTGATGCCTAATGAAGTCAGGAGATGCATATCTGCGGGCTGAGTGAACCTCGATCTGATCCGTTGCTTCAAGGTCAGCATCGTTAGTCTGAGCTGAACCTACTTCAATGGGCACTTGGGCATCCTCATCGAACGGGAGGGCCTTGGTCATCATACTGGGAGCAGTCAGTCGCGTTGGTCTCTGGAGCCAACGCACCTGTACACTATGATACCAACCGACCACGAGTCTACTACATTCTCGTATCCAGGTTTCTGTTTGGTCTGCATGACCACTTCTGGGGCGAGATATTGCGGTGTACCGACCATCGAGACCAACATTGTTTTGGCGTGGACTACGCATCAGCGGCTGATAGGACGCCAATACTTACCCATTTTGGCTAAGCCGAAATCGGCGACCTTCACTTTGGTCGGATTATTCGGTGTACTTCTTGTGAGCAAAATGTTCTATATCCGGGTCATTAGCCGCGATCTATGGCATGGGAAGCTAGTTGTCGCCCACCTCTGGCTTCAGGTCCCGATGTGTTATACCCTTAGCATGCTGGGAAACAACGGTCAGATCCAGATCGCGCATTCTAGAGCTATGCTCACCGTATACGCCATGGCGCGACATATTTGGAGTGTCAACTCGGCAGCGTGAGGTTCAGCTGAAGATTTGTCAGCGTTGGGAGTACCTCATTGACGTACGCAGTCCTCCTCCGTTCTCTCCCTGCCAGTTCATGATATAATCGAGGAGATCACCTCCGTCAACATATTCAAGAACCAAACAGATATGTTGCGGATCTTCAAACCAGTCTATTAAGCGACATATATTCTCCTAAGGCTGACATCAGCATAGCTCTCGCCTGCAACAATGCCTAGCTTACATGTTGCAGAGTCGTGCAGATATCGATCTCTCGCTGGAAGAGTTGTAGCGTCTTGGCGTTACCGGCAAAGCGATGCTTCACGATTTGCTAGGAATCGATTAACAACGCTACAATATGGGTTACTCACCTTGATCGCACGCAAAGCACCTGTTTCTACATCTACTGCCTTTCTTACTTCCGCAAATGTACCTTTGCCGAGTCTGAAAACCTGGTCAGCCATCTGGTTACAGGACTAGACGTACCTATCCAGCATTTGATACTTCTCGTATACTTCTCCGACTGCAGCATGACTTGCACTGTGCCCGATTTTCGCCCCTTTTGTTCCGACAGAGCGGAAAATGTACCGAACGTCATGGTTGTCTAGAGTACCGGCGTGGCCCAGCGACACTTCATCTCCATTCTGCAATAGTCGTCTGGGGTTGACCCGGTTGCCGTTGACCTAGAGCTGTCAGGAGCGGTCCAATATAGCTGTGACCCACATATGTTCCGTTGCTACTTTTGAGGTCTTCCAGCCAGACTTCTGGCTCCGCCTCTCCATCTTTCCAAGACTGCACTGTGACGGTAGAAGAACCGCTACCATTCGGGCCTTGCAACCCTAATGTGATCTTGCAATGTATATTTGATACTCGCTTCTCTAGTAGCATAACGTCGTTTTGGGACAAGGCTTTGGGCCCTCGCCCCATTTGAATGGACGGCTTTGACCATGGGATTTTGAGTATCTCGCGCTCGGTGTTGGTAGGAATGAAGACGGCCCCTTTCACTCGTTAGCCAAAATCCAATGTCACGTTCACGTACAGTATTTGCGGCGAGGCTCGACTTGGCTATTTGCGAAGGCGGTCCCTTGCGTACCTTGAGTCTGACTGAAAAAGGGCTGGGACAGTTGCGTAGGTTCGAACACATAATCGTTTTGCCGAGATTGAGAAAGTTGCGATTCGAGTGGGAGTGACTCGGGCACTTGCACCTCGGCCATTGTCGGACGCTTTGCCGATCGACTGGATGAGACGGGACGGGCACGATGGAAGTGGAAGGGGCGTATGCAGCCGCCTGTCCACTGTTCGAGGGAGAGCAGGACAGCAAGACGAAGTGGTACATATAGAGTGATATCTGGTGAGACGGGGTGAATGAGTGCTGTCCTTGCTGAACGGTAAGTCGCGTCCGGGCACGTGACCCTGACCCGGCTGGCATTACATAATCTAGCCCTAATCTGGGTCAGTGTCACCTCCCCCCTTGCTTCCCACACTCATATACATCACTTTCTTTCACCTGAATGACAGCTATCACCTATCGAACACACGAGTACAAGGACATGGACGACAAGACGGTCACAAATCCAGCTGCTGGCTCAGACGCTGACGCCACGACCTCCGCGACCTCCTCGAGCACATCTTCTTCCACCCCCGTCCCCTTGGACCAGCCGGCTTCTCCAACAGAGACAATCAACGCAGATGCTGCGGATCCTGCGCATTCGCCCACAACTGCCGAAAGGGCTTTTCAGCAAGGGTTGAAGCGCGAGAACCTCGAACAAGAAGTCGGTCAGGTGCTGGGAACGCTGAACAGCTGGTGGGGAGGAGTAGTGAAGCAAGTGAGCTAAGCAATCGGTAACGCGTGACTGACGCCAGTCTGCATCTGCCATCTCGAGCATCAAAGCCGATCTGGACAAGACCGTGACGCAAGCACAGGCCGATCTCGAGCATCTTCGTACAGCAAAAGTCGAGGTCGTCCGCAAAGATGCCGCAGAATACGAAGCGGAACAGAAGGAGGAGAGGGCAAAAAAGGCCGCCAGGAAGGAGGAAGAAGCAAAAACCAAGGCCAAAGGCAAGGAGAAGGAATCGGACTCTGGAGACGCAGCCACTTCGGCTGGTGCTCTCCTTAACCGTCTCACTTCATCGACCACGCAGCTACAGAACTCGCTGCAATCGACCTTGCAATCCACGCTTGCATCCGCTTCCAACAATCCTGCGCTGGCAAATCCATCGGCCCTACGCGCTCAGCTCGCCGAAAACCTACGACTTTCGTCCGCTCGTGAGAACTTGCAACTGTCCATGAAACAGGCAGAGAAGCTCGCCGAGGACTATCTACGCAAGAGTGACAGATGGATGAAAGACGCGGAGAAGTGGGTGGAAGACGCTGTTAAAGTCGTTCCGCCCGAAGGCGCAGAGGCTGTCGGAACTAGCTGGGATGGAGAGTGGTATTCGTTTTCCACATCTACCCGTCTGTCTCAAAGCCATGATCTGCTGTTTGATGCCAGATCTGAGCGGCCATCCCTCAACGCGCTGGCTCAAGCTGGATCGAGGAAGGATGCGCTTCTGAGACGTCTGAGAGAAGACAAGGATCTATTGCTCGTTGATCCTGAAGGAGATGACGAGACATCCGAGAGGAAGGACGAATTCCGATCTTGGGTCAATGAGCATTGGGAACAGGGAAAAACCGCGGGTCGGGAGCAGGAAGAGGGAGACATCGGAGCTGTCAGAATGGCTCTGGGTGAGTGAAGCTATCAGAGGATCTCGGCTAATAGCCTTTCAAGTCCCCGAACACCTTAGCGACGAGCAATTCTGGCAAAGGTACTTATTCCACAAGCACAACATCGAGGCCGAAGAGCAAAAGCGGAAGAAGTTGCTCCAGGGTAAGCGCAACACATAACGGTAAAGCTGACCCGTCTAGCGACACAGCATGAGGAGCACGAGGACTTTAACTGGGATGACGACGAGGAGGCCAGTTCGCCTGCTGCTACGAAGGCAACGTCTGTCACAGCGGAAACCACGCCTAAATTGGACAATGATGGGAAAGTGCCTGCAACTCAGCATCCGGCGGCGGCCAAGGCGGCTTCGGCCTCGACATCGACTAGCCCTCGAGATTCGGAAGAGAGCTACGACCTCGTCAGTGATCAGAGTGCGAAGCCAGAGAAGCCGGCACCTGCAGAGGGAGACGATTCAGACTCGGATTGGGAGTGATGCTTGACTGATGTTGTATATCCATCCATGTATGTAACAAGCTACGCAGGCAATATCCATGACAACGATGTGAGAGTATGTTACAAGACCCCGTCCGCAGCTCCCACTGGTTCCTCCTTGACCGGTTCCACGTGCAATCCCGCGGGTCGCAGAGATTTGTCACCGCCGCGCATGACAGACATGAGAAAGTTGATGAACCGTTGTCCGTATGAGACAGGATCCACGCATGATATAGTGTGCTTGAATGTCAGCGAAAGAACATGCTCATCCAACTTACTCTATCTTCCGTCATACTCTTCCAGAAATGCTCAATCTTCTTCAACCCATTGTAAGGCGTGCAAATGTCGATGACGCCCAGATAGTAGATGACGTCCATGTTCTGGTTCGCTTCGTCTGTCGCTCGGAGACCGCCTTCATCTTGGTAAAAGAGGAAATGTCGACGATCTGCCGAATCTGCAGTGGGCAGCTGGGAAGCAGCGTCGAGCATTTTAGGATCTGAACGGCGCACTGCTTTTCGAACATTTGAAGCTTCTGATGGGCCTTTGACAGCAGAAGGTTTCCGTCGGACGGGGAGTACCTCGGGCTGCATGTCAGCGCTCGAATGTCAACAGTCAGTCACTCACGTGAAATAGTGTAAGCTGATTTTCTCGCAGATTGTCTCGATTCCCTCTCTCCATGTTGTGAATGCCGACGAGCAGCGAATAGTCCATTACTTTCATCCGCTTGAGGAACTCCATATCTCTACGGAGCTGTTCAGAGAATAGCGCTCGTTTCTCTGGTCCCAGCTCAAGAGTTCGCCCCCGGTTTACCCAATTTTTGTCCTTCAACACCGCCTTTGGGTTTTTGGCTGCTTTCGCCTCAGGGTACTCGCGCCCGTATGCCGAACCCTTCAGGTCGTACGTTTCGTGTATGTCCCTATGCGGAGGAAAGAGATTGTTCATGATGACAAAGTGGATCTTATGACCGCGAGGTAATTTGACTCGGTGAAGACCGTAAAATCGGGACAGGAGGGTGTGCGGATTGGTCTTCACGTGCTCGTGATAGTCCTTGAGGATGGATCGTAGGAACTTATGCTCAGAATGCGATATGGTCTTGATGATGAAGCGGTAGTCGCGAGAAAAGTAGAAGAATGAGCCCGACTTGCCCGGCGAACCGAGCTCCGATAAGATGTATTTGGCTGTAAGCGACAAGAGGTAGTCGGCAGGGTCAAGGTGAAAATGGTCATCCCGCAAATCGCGAAACACCCAAGGAGCGTAATCTTTGAACTTGAAATCATATCGAGCCGATGGGGTGAGTTCGTTGCCGACGCTGCCAATGTCAGCGGCCATTACGATGGCTTACTCACATATCGAAGGAGAATTTGTGCCGCGCGAGATAATCTTCGTCTGTGAGAGGGCGTTTGATTTTCGCTTGACATCGCGAGACCTGCGCGTCAGCCTCAGCTCGTGCTCTTGTGACTTACTCCGATACGGATCCCGGTGAGCATGTTGTACATCAAGACGTAATTGACGTGATCTTCGCCGATCAAATTGCCCACGAGCACTTTGACAGGTTCTTCTTTCGGTCTGTCTTCAGATTTATCCTCTGCGCCATCACTGGCCTTCTTCTGCCGCCGTTCAAGCCGCTCACGACGGATAGTTTCGGCTTGCGCGAGGATATCCGAATCCAAAGCCGCACCTTCAATCCCTGGCACTGGCGTTTGGGGTCGTGGGGATGGAAGAAGGACGGAATGTGAATGCATCAGCGGCGAGCGAGGTGTTATTGTTGGTGTCGATGTCGTCACGGGTGATGGGTTCGTACTTCGACGATGTATTCGAGGAGAGGTGGGCGGATGAAGCAAACTGGTTACACTTGGTCGACGTTGGTCAACGATTTCGCCCTCCGGCTCTGCGGGGACGTCCTTTCCTAAATCCAATCCTACGCCATCAGGCTCTGGTGTGCGAGATGATCGACCGTTGCGCACGATTGCCAAAGATCCTGTACGACTCGATGTAGATCCGTTTGAAACCCTACGAGTATTCGGCACTGGTTGTGGTGGAAGAGGTTTCCCGAGCTCTGAAGGCTCGGATACAAGATTATTCGCAAACAAAGCCGGACTTGTAGGTCGACGCTCTTCTGTCGTCTCTGACACAACTGCCCAATCGTCCGAGCCATTGGTCTCGCTGATTGGCGGACTAGGGGGCGGACCTTGCATGGATACGGGCGCGTCGACATTTCCTTCTCTGCGGAAAGCACCGCTGACTTTGTTGATCAACCGTTTAGGCATGCCATCCTCTGGCGGCTGCGAGGCCATATGCACGGTCTCTGGAGTGACCCTGGTGATGTGTACGGGTGGTACCTTGTGCAACGAGACGTCTCCTTCGTTCGCAAGTGCTTGTAAATGCGGAGGTAGAGGAGGTAAAGGGGATGAAGAGTTTGGGTGAGACAAGAGGTGAAACGGGTTGATTCGCGGTGAAGACGAGGCTGGGGCATTAGCGCGACTAGTTGAGACTTGACTCACTGATTTTCAAGACTCCGACGCCGTCGTCCTCGGCGTATGAGCTGCCTTCTATGTCATCGTCGTCCCAAGCTCCGCCCTTCCCCGATGCATGGTCCAGCGCCCGAGCACCGTTGGATCCTTCAGACGTAGCCGCAGCTAGACTGACTGGAGATGGCTGGGCGGTGTGATTGGTGAATGAGGCTTTCGGATGCGAGAGGGGGTCGAAGAAATCGGTCGCTGTCATTCCTGAGCTGAGCGCGTGCAACGCATGGAAACTTGAGTCTGCGCTGTGGGTAAGATATGATAGAGCAAGAGGCAGCAGGTATCAAGGTTGTAAGGCTATGTGAAAATAGAAAGGCGTGTATGTTCCAGTCCGACCAAGGCTGATCAGCAGCTCGGTCTCTGAGCGATGCGCGTCTGGATGTCGGTGAGCTGAAAATGCAGGGGAGGAGGTGCGAAGAGCGAGTCGTTGTGCCTGCTAGACGAGTTGTTTGGATGATAGAGAAAGGAGAAGAAGCAACAAGACAAAGAAAGTAAAAACACTGAATTCAATCTTGTTATTTTCGTAGCAGCGCCGTAAGCAGTGCCATTCATGCTTGTGTACACTACATCCAACACCCAACACCAGCCAAGACCACCATGGCAAACGTCCTACTGCATCGTGCAGCCCCATTGCATAGATCGGTACTCGAGGTATCAGGTCCAGATGCTCAAAAGTTCCTCAAAGGCCTGAGCTGCAAAGATGTGGAACCTCTTGGCGGTGGATACAGCGGATTTCTGAACGCTTCGGTAGGTCTCATACGGACATACGTCGCTGAAACATACAGGGACGTGTGCTACACACTGTCTTCATCTTTCAACAACCAGATGCACGACAACCAACCTACCTGATCTCTCATGACTCTCCCGAAAGTCATCCGACACCCCTCACAACACTCTTGCCGCCCTTTCGACTCCGATCAAAGGTCCGAATACGCGATGTGACTCCTGAGTGGGAAGTCTGGTCAGCCTGGGGTAGCAGACCGCAGAGCGCCGGGCCAATACGAAAATGGCGTTATGGCAGTGGTGGTGCGGCTGAAAGTCAGTGGTCATGGGACGGACCCGTGCGAGATATGTCACTCGGCAAGGGTGAGATCGGCTGCTGGGATCTCAGAGCTGGGTGGGGAGGATTGGGTAGACAAGTGTTAGTACCGAGAGGTCAGCGAGGTATGTATGCGCGACTTGACTGGAGCTGATACATAGCATCCTTACTATCCAATCACGATACCGCGGGGACGAGCGACTATCACCTGCAACGTATGATGCTCGGCGTGCCCGAGGGCCCAAATGAGATCGTCCCTGGCTCGGCTTTGCCACTGGAGAGCTGCATGGACATACACGGCGGAGGTGAGTGCAAGGCAGGGTCGCGGGCTCTGACGTGTGCAGTGGACTTTCGCAAAGGTTGTTATCTCGGCCAAGAATTGACCGTGCGGACTTATCACACCGGAGCCACTCGCAAGCGTATTTTACCTATTCGGCTGATACCATTGGGTCAGAATGGAGAGCTGCTTCCGCAGTTGACACCCAAGGACATGCCCGGCGCGATAGGGAGCTTGGACATCACATATCATCCCGCATCATCCTCAGCCACGCAAAAGACACGACCCGCTGGCAAGATATTGTCCATGCATCCCTCCGTCGGCAATGTTGGTCTCGCCCTGGTCCGTCTTGAGATGGCAGAGCGATCCTGGTGGTCAGGAGATGTCACAGGCGGTACCACAAAGGAATGGTTGGAAAGTGGAGTTGCCAGATTGACCACCGAGATAGACCAAAAGCAGTGGGGCGTTTACGTGGACAAGGGAGAAGCATATGGAGAGGCAGTACAACACATGTCATAAATCTGCAAAGAAGCCGCTGTCGTCCTGATCCGCTCTAGTGCGGCCTAGATCGCCCAACCCGCTGGGTTTCTGCTTGACCGCCTCATCGTCGGACGAATCTGCATCCTCCATTTCCTCGTCTTCGTCATCACTCTCTTCAAAAAGGTCTTCTACGTCGGTCAATTTCAGGCAATCGTCGTGACTGACGCTGCCGAGCCACTTCCCGCTGTGATCCAGCTTGATACGCTCGATCGGATACTCCTCGTGTGTAGCGATGACGCCAACTATCGTCAGCAGCGAACATGCTACGGATGACTCACGGAACTTGTGTGGCAAAACTTGCATCACGCGAATCATACCGTCTTCGGATCCGGTAGCAATGATGTCAGGACCAAGTGCAGCTAATGCATCCACGGACGCAGGATGACCCGGAATGCGGTCGACGCCTGGAATCAGCCACATTTCCAGTCGATACCACTCACAATCCCCCCATCCAGCTTTCCTGTTCCATATTGACAATATTCCCAAACCTGAGCCAACGACCACTTTACTACCACCTTTGACGGGGACGATGGACAGCAGTTCATCTTCTTGGTCGTCTGACACAGACAGGGGGGCGGCTTTGTTGGACCGTATATCGATGGCGGATAGGTGACCATCGCCTCTGAACATCAGCTGCAGAAGCATATTACTCACTCACGAAGTGGTCACTAGTTGCCGTTTATCGTCAAAGTATACAAAGTCCGAGATGTAATCCCAATGCTGATTGTAACTACGCAGCGCATCCTGCTGTCTTGGGTCCCATAACTTGATTACACCATCGTCGTCACCGGTCGCCAGTAAGTTGGGATTGACACAAAATACGCGATTGATCGGAGATCTAACTTATCAGTCTAAGCTACAACGCAAGCACTCACTCGTGAGCATCTGCCCGCTCATCTTTGATGGACCCATCGGCAGTGTTGAGACGACTAAAGATAGTCAATTGAGCCTCGACCAACACTTGACTCACAATAATGCCCCACTTTTACCACCCATCCATATACTATCCCCAGTTTCCTCCACTGCAAGCGTTCTTGCCGTTCGTTTTGATGGCCTCACACTCCATGATGATGTAGAGGCGCCAGACTCCTGGTCATACGACCAAGCTTTTACTTCGCCAGTAAGTAAAGATGCGAAGACGACAGGCTCTTGAGGGTGAAATGCGAGGTCAAACGGCTATAAAGATTCAGCAACAGGACCAGCAGAGATTCATGCTGAATGTACTCGCCTGGTTTTTGAGCTTGATGTCCGGCATGCTGGGCGATGGAGCTTCTGACGGGACACTGGCAAAGCGGATCGAGACGCAAGACGGAGATGAGTGACACCGAGTACATACATTCGAGTATGTCTGAGATGGCAGAGAAGCAAAAAAAAACAAACGGAAAAGTGGAGGTTGCTATCAGCTAAGATCTGGTTACGTAAAAGCCACTCTAGCACAACTCGCGTCCTTGGTGATTCACTGCTTGTGCTTGTGCTGCTGCTTGTGCTTGTGCTGCTGCTTGTGCTGCTGCTGCTGCTGCTGCTTCTGCTTCTGCTTCTGCTTGGCTGCAATAACACAAGGGAGAGTAGCTCTATCTATCTCGGTCTCACCCATTTCTCTCCTATCACGCAGCTCAGCCTCGCATCATGGACACTCTCAGAGTAGCAAAGGTGGAGAACGTTAGTCTCGAGCACTCCATCCCCCCCACCTCTTCAGACGGTAGACCACAGCGACAACGACAAGTCGGCACCCTGCACCTCACACCACATCACCTGATCTTCGCCTCGACCTCGTCGTCTTCCTCCACTGCATCACAACCTGAGATATGGATACCATTTCCATCAATCACTCTGCTGACCAGACTACCGCAATCGCTACAAGGACAATACCCTCTTCACGTTGAGACTCGTACCTTCAACAGCTACACCTTCTTGTTCGAAAAGGATCGAGATGGCGGTGCAGAGGACGTATGGCAAAGTGTCAAGGATTGCGCCGTGAAAAGTGAGTGCCGTATAACAATGGCAGCTGACGATTCAGCGTCGGTCGAGCAATTGCACGCCTTCTTCTACTCCTCGTCAAGCCCTTCAATAGGCTGGACATCATTCAACCCCAGGAACGAATTCGCCCGCCAAGGTGTGGGCAGCCGAACCAAGGCGTGGCGCTTTACCGACATCAACAAAGACTATCAGTTCTGCCCAACCTATCCAAGCAAGCTGGTGGTTCCCAGTCGAATCAGCGATTCCACATTGGCATACGCTGCCAAATACAGGAGCAAAGCGAGGATACCGGCACTCTCTTATCTGCATTGGGCCAACGACGTGAGTCAATCTCGTATGTGTCAGAAACTTACATGAAGGCCTCTATCACACGTTCCTCTCAACCTATGGTCGGATTGAAGAACGCTCGCTCAGCACAAGACGAAAGACTCGTCGAATGCATCTTCGCAACTCACCTCTTTCCTGACATCGCGTATGCTCCCGGCGAAGCACCTAACGTATTTGGCGCGACGACGACGAACCTGATCATCGACGCCCGGCCTACTACCAATGCGATGGCCAACGTTGCTATGGGAGCGGGCTCAGAGAATATGGAGAATTACAAATCTGGTAGGAAAGCATATCTTGGGATCGACAACATACATGTGATGAGGAACAGCCTCAAGACGATAGCTGAAGCGCTACGGGAAGCGGATTCCAAACCTTCCTCTGCACCGCTCGACCGTGGTCTGTTGCGCAAGAGCAATTGGCTACGGCACATCTCTACTGTACTCGACGGCGCAATGATGATCGTCCGAAATGTTCACCTCGCCGCCTCGCACGTCCTCATCCATTGTTCGGATGGCTGGGATCGGACCTCTCAACTCAGTGCTATCGCGCAGCTCGCGCTGGACCCTTATTTCCGCACATTAGATGGATTCAAGGTTCTTGTCGAGAAGGATTGGCTCGCATTCGGACACAAATTCCTCGACCGGTCAGGCCATCTTTCATCTGAGAAGCTTTTCATGGTCAATGACAACAACGACGACGAATCAGACGAGGACTTACCAACCAAGGGAGCCCAACGCGCCGCGCAGGCCTTCTTTGCTACCGTTCAGAAGCAGTTTTCCAGCACAGGTCAACACCTCAAGGAGATCTCCCCTGTATTCCACCAATTTTTGGACTGCGTTTGGCAAATCCAGCGCCAATTCCCCGATCGATTCGAATTCAACGAACGGTATCTCCTTGACATATACTACCATCTCTATTCCTGTCAGTATGGCACATTCCTCTTCAACAATGAGCGAGATAGACAGACATCATCCACTGGAAAGCCTTACATTCAGCGTACAACCTCGATTTGGGATGAGCTTGAAACTCAGCGAGACCGTTATGTGAATTCATCCTATGACGCGCAACTCGACTCCAGCAATTCTCCCACGACAGATCAAGGTGTATTACTTTTCGATCCGAAAGATGTGCGCTTTTGGTATCGACTGTTTCGCCGTGGCGACGAGGAAATGAATGGATCAACGCTTCTTTTGGCGCAAGCTCAGGGCGCAGAAGTCTTGGGTCCCGTTGACACTGCCCAGCACGATCCCGTAGTACAGCTCGAGCAGTCGACTTCGACACCCCGCAAAGCCGGCACCAGCTGGAATTGGTCACAGCTTTCTACCGGCGCACTCAGCGTGGTCCAAACTGCCGCCAGAGACATCAAATCGATTTCACAAGACGCTTTAGCTCAACTCAAAGCCGAAGCCAACGAGATTGACGATGAAATGTGGACAGGACAGACCCCTTCGGCGAGCTCCAGAGAGCCTGTCCGACGCACACCTTCCGAAAACAATCCTTGGTCTGTGGACGTACCTGCCAGATCCAGGAGCAACTCTCACAATCCGTGGGCAGCCGCCGACGCACTGCCCCCGCTGCACAACCTGTCACTCTCTGATGAACAGAGACAGACGAAAATCAACGACGAAACTGAACTTCGCGCAGCGCTAGGCGATGATCGGAAGGCTTGGGATCCATTGGGAGCGCTTTAGACATATCATCCTATAATTCCCGTACAGTTCTTCCTTGGTCCGTGTCCGTAGCAGATCCCTTGGTCAATCTGAGCCAAGTCCCTTCTAAAGCCTTCTGACCCTCGTCGCTCAAGCCAAGTAGGCAGGCTGCCGCGATGCAATCGAACGTTGTGACACTAAAAGGTGTTTGATGTGATGATGCTTCTGCGTTTGCCTCGAACAGAGGTCTTTCGGACAAATGTTGTCGAGATTGCACTGCTCTTTCCAGCTGGTCCCGTAGTGGACGAACCGTGTCTGACTCGTACCCTTCCATTTGTGACAGCGTAGTTGAAATACGTTGTATGATGGGGAAGTGGATACCGCATGCAGACGTCGAAACAAGGAGGGGTAACAGAGACGCTACAGCTGTTAATCGTCTATCCTAAGACGTGAAGCCTCACCTGGAAGTTGTTTTCCGATCATGAATGCGTCGGATGCGGTCGCGGCTGCTCCCGCAAAGTGCCCTTTCCACTGCTCAGATATCAACACGGTGGTCAAACCTACTGACCCACCAATAATCGTGTTGACCAAGCTAATTCCACCGCTGTTTCCGCATCTTCACATTCAATCGCTGAACGTATACCGATGTCAATCAATTCTCTGCTCAAGCCTCCGAATGACTTGTTTGACGGGTTGTACACCGACATAACGAGATCGACCGCAGCTCGATACTGGGGGGGTTTGCTATAGTACATTGCAGTGGCGACGGATTCTGTGCTGACAGTCAACTTGAGTTTGACGACTCTTAAGCGTACCCAGGTGTTGGCAGTCTATCCCTCCTCTACTAATGGGTGCTCGGTGAGATGCACGTCGGAGATACCACTGCGGCACGTGTCAGCGCATGCAAGTGCTGCCTGAGAACCACCTCACCCCTCTCTCTGTGTACGCATGCTCTGGCTTGTACTCTGCCCTCGATCTCTGAATGGCTGCTGCGATACGCTGTTCCCTGGCGGTTGACTTGCCGTCCGAGTGAACAACACCCTCCGAGGGACCTGCGACCGCTTGATCGTCCTCCTTTGCGACCTCGTAGTAGTTGGAAGATGTCGGTATGTCTTCGAGTGACATGATAGGTGTATGGTATATTCGTCACTAGACGATAGCAATTTATTGTCAAAATCACTGAAACTCCAAAACACGCGTTTTGAAACATTATCTGTCACTTCGGGAACAGCATCAACATGCACATGTACTCTTTCATCCAGCCAGCAAAACATTCATCAACAGCCATCCCACTCAAGCATTCTGTATATCAAGACTGCACTATCGTACGTTCAAGGAGCAAGGAAGCGGTCAGGGGGGGTCGTCGTGAAACCTACCAAATCCGATAGCGAGAGAGGAAGCGGACACGACGGGAGTTGATCGATCAACCATGGACTCCAATGGTGAGCACTTTCTGGGCTGTTATAAGTGTACCTCAATCGCACGCTCTGCCTCTCACACAGCCTTGCGCAACATAGGTCGACATCGTGCAGCCTCTGGCTCAAATCTTACCTTACCGACCTCGTCCACTTTCCGTCGTTTACCTACTCTTGCTAGAAGCCCTTTCAGGCGTGCTGATAAGACATCGTCGCAATCTACCGATCAGTCGATGCCCCCGAGTGACCCTCCTGCGATCCACGACATGAAACGACACGAAGTATCTCAGTCTCTCGGGCAGTTGACAACACAGGAACCATCAACGCTTCCTCCAGTAGACGATCAATCATCAAACCTTCCCTCGGGCGCATCCTTTCAACTCTTGCCGCCCTCGAGGACATCATCACTTCCACAAACACCCTTCATCGATGACAGTTCCACGTCAACAGCCTCTCAACATCCCTCGCTACAAGGCTCCTTTATGGTCTTGCCTATAAATGCAGGCTTCCGAACTTCCCCTGATACATCGGATCTTGAACCGATCACATACCCTGCGCATCTCGCTCAGGTCAGACCTTCGGAGCCAACACAGACTGCTGCCGTTCTGACGACGCGACATAGAGATGGGACTTTAGGATCTGGCTCATCTGTCGTACTTGGTGCTGTTTCCAATCTCGCAGAAAGTCCAGCTTCGCATACGAAGCTCAGAGATGCGAACGTTGCTGCTATGCGCGACAGTGTTCAGCGGATGTCCACGAACGGGAACAACCAGGAAGATTCGTATCACGGCCGACATGGCATCCACTCGGGCACAGCTACATCGTCGGCCGGACAAACGAATGAGCGTGACGGCGAGACTGATAGCGGTGCCGATGAGACAGTTGTCCGGAGACGTAAGGAAGGTGCGAAAAATATGATCGATCGCCCCTATGTACCACATCGTGAGCGTGAGCCTAGGGGCAGCGATCGCGAGCGGCATCGCAAGGCAAGCTCCAAAGCACCACACAGCGCACATGCTACCCGTGCTCTCCAACCGGTCTTGCCGTCCTCTCAAGGTGCGGTGCCCACCCCCACATCGGCGATGTATTTCTCGCTTGTTCCCTGTTATGGAAGACCACCCAATCAAGCACTTAGGGCCCACAGCGGTACCCTAGTGGGGGATCGGATATGGGTGATCGGTGGCGTCGATAAGCAAAGCTGCTGGAGAGGAGTGTCATGGTTCGACACTGAGACTCTGCAGTGGACGACTATCGAAACACAAGGAGAACAGTTTCCACCTCTGCGAGCTCACTCCACAACTCTGGTGGGCGACAGACTATACATTTTCGGAGGAGGGGACGGCCCCTCGTATAGTAACGAGATCTGGGTCCTTGACACCAGTGAGCGGGCTGATTCAGATCGAAGTGCCAAGCTGAAAATATATTTCAGTGAACCATCGTTTTTCGAAGCCAACAATAGGTACCCCGCGATCATCACTACCGCCTCCACGGAGAGCACACACCACAGTCCATTATCGTAACTTTCTGGTAGTCTTTGGGGGTGGCAACGGTCAAGCAGCGTTGAACGACGTATGGGCACTCGACGTATCAGATCCAGAACATCTTTCTTGGCACGAATGGAAGACCAGAGGTGATGCGCCTCAGAAGAAGGGGTATCATTCGGCCAACCTAGTCGGAGAAAAGATGATAGTCTTTGGCGGGAGTGATGGGCATGCGAGCTTTGCAGACGTCCACGTTTTGAACCTCAGTAAGCTCTCTTGCTCCTTGCTAAGGCTATTCACGTTCGTTAACCTTCCCTGTTGTATCAGAAACCCTCGTTTGGACCCTCGTCGTAACGGACGTTAAACATAACCGGCTTTCTCACACATCGACCCAAGTTGGCTCTTATCTGTTTATCATAGGTGGTCACAACGGACAGACTTACGCGCAAGACGTTCTACTATTCAATCTTGGTGAGCTGCTCCGTATCCCTGCTTTTAACTGTAGCTCAACGTGCCTCTCTTTCGCCCATCGCCAGTCACGTTACAATGGGAAACCAAGGCTCCACGCGGTGTTGCGCCTCCTGGCCGAGGTTACCACGTCGCGTTGTTACATGATGCTCGGATTTTCATATCCGGGGGTTATAACGGCGAGAGCGTATTCGACGATCTCTGGGCTCTGGATCTTAGCGCGGGGGCATATCTTCCACAGGTGGTGAGTACGAATGCCCATGCCACCGTGCCATCCTATTATGGTCGCTAAGTCTCCATAAGACCACTTTCGAGATAGACGAAATGTTTGAGCACACACCGCGACACGAACTAGCCTCTGCTGGCGGAGCTTGACCTTTCCATGACGTTTATGACAAATGATTACGACATTTCATGTGGATATATTGTGCTTTCTGAACCAGGCCTGTGTTGATGTATTGATGTGATGCACACATAATGATGACTCGCTTTGATCCGTCGTTGGACAGACGGCGCAGTGGATGGCAAAACTTGGTTCATGTCGGCTATTGTCCATTCCACATACGAAACATGCAAGCTCCTCACAGCTGCGATGAGATCTGCCGTCCTCAAATTCTCGATACCATCGAAATATATCAGGGAAAACAGTCGTCTCATACCAATCTTTGTCTCGACTTCTTATTTTGCCATCGAGCTGATGCCGGAAGGCTAAACGCAGAACTGTAAAGATTGGGCAATCTGATGAACTATGAAAGCTCACACATACGATGTCATGACCTGATTAGATGGTCTGTCAAGCCACGAGCACACATGTCACGGGGCTACGCCGACGAACGAAAAGCCCGTCGTTCAGCAGTCAAAATTTGAGTACGGGAAAGGATACCTGAGGTAAGTTTGACAAACTCTGTCAAACTTCTTTGATGTTGGTATATCTTGAAACCGATCTCAAAGTCTAAGTTGAGGACTCTTGGGAGAATAGCCAAGTACGTGTTGGTTGGTATAGCAATGCAGGAAGACTAGGTAACTACGAGGTACAAGCTAGAAGACATCAATCTAGAATCAATGAGGGAACTAACTACGTTGTGGACATCACTTCTTCTTATACCTTCTTCCTTGTGTCAAGTTCCGTCAAGTTAGCCGTACTTCGCCATTCTGCTCCGTACTTCGGCCAACAAAGAACAATAAAATCATAGTCAAGTCAATTTTGGGGATATGGGCCTTTTGTCAAGAACAATAGAAGTTTGACCAAGTTGTGCGGTCTTTGGCAAAGCTAATAATAGAGAGCAAACTGAGTGTGGCGTGTAGATGTTTCAGTGACATTGAGGATGATATAATGTTGGAGGAGTTTGTGAAATTTGCGGAACCTTGTAAAAGTTCTGTGAAGAGAACAATAGAGACTTGTTCTTGATTGTCCGTTGCTAACTTTGACAACATTGAGACTTTTGCATAGTTTGTTCTGTTCCGTTTGGTGTCCTTGGTGTATCATTGGTTGATGTAGCTTACAATTATGACAATAGTGTCCCTTCAAATGTACATTTTGTGGTGCTGTTGGTTGTGGTGGATGTTGAAACCAATAAAGCAATTGCCTGCGCTGGGCATCAGAGCATTGATATTTTTGTTGAGCATAGCCTTGAATACATCTAAGTTGGCCTTGAATTGCAAACAATGTCTCAATCGCCCATATGAACAGATAGCATGAGAAGCTTGCCCTTGCTCCGGCGTATGTTAGAACATGAGTTGGCCTGTGTTGGAACAGAACCGTCTGAATGACCACAAGTGTTTGGTTCATTATTGGACAAGTAAGGAGATTTCCTGAGTCCATATATTGTTCTGCAAGGGCAAAGAGCCTTGTTTGAAAAAGCGCTGCTGCCTTCCAGTGGTTTCAGGTATATATATAATACTTTCTATAAGCTGCCAATCAGGATTGCGTGTTGTTAACTTATCACGCCACAAGTTGTAGCCATGCACATGCGGCAACAATACGAGGTCCAAGTCTCTCTTAGCAACTTGCTACGACCGAGATTAGGCAGCGACAGTCCTACGCTCAGTGGACAGTGACGAGTGAAGATAACAATTGACAACCTGGAAGGTCTGTGCAATAGTGAAGTTCACAAGTAGTTGGACAATGAGCACCGTCTTAGCGTGTTTGGCAAGCGTCACTTTTTGAGAGGTAACTTATGAGATTTCATAGATAGAAGAAGAGAATGAAGAGCTACAAAATGTCTGTCTTATATACCTTGCAATCTGACTGACTATGCAACGTTGTCTCCGCCGTTGCCATTGTAATCTATTCAATTGGCTAGGTGCCAACGTATCTATTTATTTACGATGATGTCAATGTAATCTGTCCGTAAAACTAGTCCCGGTAGCTATAGGTGTCATGACCGGACACAGCGGTAGTAAGGACGGGCTGTGTTAGGTTGTGACACAACTGCTGCAAGCAACTCATTGCAATCGATCCCAGGGATTTTGGAGTAGACTTTTGCTGCCTATCGTACTTTGTACTTTTCCACTTTGCCGGTTTTGCCATTGATCTTGCGAGTGAGCACTCAACAAGCTTTTTTGGTCTACTGGTGGGAATCACGGTCTACCACATTCCAGAGCCATCTTTGCTGCCTTGTATTGAATCGATGCTTACCATTGTGGAGCATCAACGGCAACAGAGATTTCTAGTGCAATTATTGCATTTGTACGCCATGATGCAAATTCATCGATGCCGGGTCAAGGCCAGAGCCCGCTTCTGATTTGAATGTCTTGTTGTTTCCATGGGTTGCCTTCTAATGTGACATTGTTGATCAAGCTTGAGAGAGCACGGAGTAGCTGGGGAAGCCATGGAGGAGCTTACGCAGGTACCGGATCTGCTCCGGGTATATAGACTGTTTGCAAAGTGGTGTCATCAGATGTGGTTTGTTCTGCTATTTGCAAAGGTGGTAAACTATTTTGAAAGATGATGTCACATGTAATCAAGACTTTGTTTCAGTGGACTAAATGCTGCTGTTGTGAATGTGGTCAACAAAGTGGGCTTCAATGCAGCGTTGTTTTAGTTTGTGTAATTTTTAGTGTAGCTGCGATAGGGGCATCTGGATACGAGAAATGCAATTGCTCTATCTTGAGCTTCCCTTTTCGAGCCATTATTCAAACGGTACCAGCGTGCCAATGCCAGTAAAAAGGCTGCACACTAAACAGAATGGTGATAAACACACGTTCGACTCGGCCGGTTTGAGTGTGCGCGTCTGGCGGTGTTGTGATTTGCTTAATGCTGTGCTGTCATAGCAAGGTTTTAGCTTGCTCGCGTTTGCAAATCTGATAGCTTCGACTCTTTGGTTAATCTGGTTCTCCGTATTTGTAACAGATCCTTGCTTGCTTGCAAATCATCAGATTTGAGCTTGAGAGTTGTCAAATGGATATGTCGAGAGAATTGTCATCAATGGGTGAGAAAAAAGCGTGATTGTTGAGGTAGTGTCCTGACTCTGTCCTGACACAATGAATGACCTCCACCATGTGCGTGGCACGCTTACTGAGCAGCCTCCATCAAAATGTGACCTTTGCAACCATAATGTGTGCTTTGCACAACCTTATTGTTTAGTCACTTAGCTTCTCAATTCTTATTGGTTTGAAATCCCTCATTGCCATGACCATCTGCAACTCTCGCAGTGGGATTGCCAATAGTTGCTCTCTTTCTCATTACTAGAAAAACCATATAAACCTTCTTGGACAGAGGTCATCCCAACCTCTCTCCAAGGATCCAATATCACAAGTTACATGAATTACTTTCCTTAGTACCTTCACCACTCCTCTCACCATAGTAGTTCCTTCAGACAGTCTATGTTACAACATTGACTTAACTACTCTTAATATATACACCACTCATCTCAGTTCATAACTACACTGTCTATGGAGAAGTAGGATCCTTCTAGTCATTGTCCCAGACTCATGCACTACTCCACACTCTATTGGTCATCCGCCTCTCTTGTCAGAGTATAGACTTGAACAAGGTATACTTCTGCAAGGCAGGTCGTAACAGGTAGTGGATGACGGGCCCCATAGATCCATCATGGGTGTAGACATCTTCAAGGGACCGATGGCGCGAGTGTCTGGGCCGGCTATTGGCGATGATAATGAGCCAGTCTAACCCTTGGAGCAGTGCTCACACAAGCAATTTCTGATATTGCTCTCATTAACGTTGCCAAGACACCTTTGCCCATCGGCCCGCTCTTGCCAGTCTCGTAACATCCCTAACCCCTGGATTGTGTCAGAGGAAGCGGCAAAGACATATGTGGCAATGAGGTGACCGGTGCTGATGGTGCAGAAGCCTTTGCCAACGTGCGCTTTGCCGAGGTTTCATTGTATATTGTTGAGAATACCACTGTATGAGCTCCAGATCCGAAATTTCGAGTTGGAAGATTGGTCTACAAAATAGCAGCTTGCAAGTCACCTCTGGAACAAAAAACACCTTTCAGGTTCGACACATTGTTGAGGTCAAATGGTTTTGTTAAGCCTTATCAAAATACTCAGTAACATACTCGCAAATCGATGAATCTGCGACAACCTCTGTGGAGAGGACAAGTCGCAACGAGAATGTCATTACTAGCAAGCATGCCAAGTCCAAAGAAGTCGAGGTCTTCGGGATCTATCTAAGTAGCTCAGTCCCAGAACCTCGTTTCTTTTGTCCCCAGGTGTGATCGACGGGCCCTGTGAACCTAAACACATAGACGCCCTTCACACGACCATGTGCGCTCGGACTGTGCCACAAGCGTGTATACATCCAGCGAATCAGAGCGACAGGCAGTGTGCACGACCAGCTATAAGCTCTCCTCTCCGGTTCTCTTCCGTTTTCCCGCCGGCTGGACATTCGGGGCTGTCCGACGCAAAGCCGCGTTCAATATCCGTTGCTCTCCCAGTCTGACAATAGCGGTGTACACAGCACGGAGCTCTGACGGGGTGAGCGCCGGCTCGTCGGCGGAAGAGCAAACGGCGTTCTGCTTGCCGGAGCGTGGTATGTGCGAACTGCGCATGGCGATCTGCTTGATGAACTCGAGATCGTGCTGCTGATGGTGAGTTCGATGGTGAAGCTGTAATGAGAAGAACTTACCGAGATATCCCGCCGGTGAAGAGCCTTGCGCTGCTTGAACAGTTTCTCGAGAATCGTTGCAATGGTGTTGTCTACTGTCGTATGCGGCAGCTTGCCCTTCTTCTTAGCGCGCAACCACTCCTCGTCGTAGAGCAATAGACGGGTGAATGCGACAAGTGCATCGTCGTCGGCATCCGAGTCCAGACTTAAGGCGAAAGTACTGCAATGTTCTGATGGGCGCAAGTAGGTGCTCGAGTCCTCAGACGTACTCACTCATCCTGTCCCTCATCGAGCCACCAATCGATGCGCACTTGCATTTTGCTTTTCCAATCTTCTTCCGTTGCAGCAGCCAGCGTGGACCCCACCACATCTAACACGCACGCTCCATCGATCAACACTTCGTCACCGGGGTTTCCGAACGGCCAATCGCCTATTTCGGCTGGTTCCAGTAATTCGATTTGTGAAGGCGATAAGGGCAAGATATCTACGTGGCCATATTTGCGAAGGAGCTCTGCATTGGGTGGGGATGCGTATGTGTTATACTGGAAAACAAGAATGGTTCAGTCTTGGGCCTGATAAGAAAACGTACGATTTGAGAAGCCTTCTTGATATTTTGCGTCGACTTCATAATGAAACCGCCTGATTCGGTGAATCGCTCTGACTGGGCATCATCGCCAACGTGTAGATTTGCGTTGTCCCGTTCGTATGCCGCGTTCAGCATGTCGGCGAGTGGTATCATCACAGCAACGGTAGCCTCGTCATCGTCGGAGTCGTCGCTATCGCTCGCATCTGATACGCTTCTGGCTGCGTCGTCGGACGAAAAGTGGGATTTCGGTATGGTGAACGACCGTGACAAGATGCGAGAGCCTTGGAGGTGGAATGCAGTCAACGTGGTGTGCTCTGACCCCGGTGGGAACAGTGCAGTCTGGGACTATATGCAGGAATTAGCACTGTGACAACGGGGGGCACCTTTTCATCGAAGCTGACGTCGATGATGGGCTTGACGTATTCATGGTATTGCGATTCGGCTTCTTCTTTGCCAATTCGATCTGCAAAGCTATGTCAGTGTGTAGCCAGCCAGGTATATGATGCTTCAAGAGTTGTACCTTGAAGATCCGTGCCATCCAGTCCGCTCTTCTCAGCTTCTGTCCAGAACATCGGAGTGTCGAATGAGGTGGGCAGATTGGCTAATGACAGCAAGAACAAAGTATCAATAAAGATGAACGGTCCGGAAGTAGCGCTGGGGCTTACTGAGATAATCATACCACGGACTGTCACGCCCTCTTACAGTCTCCCACATCATCACAGTGATCAATTGACACCAGCCATGGTTGAGACTCTCCCAATCCGAAGGTGAAAGGTGTTTTTGCAAGAGCGATGTTTCAGCCGAGAGTATGAGTTTATCAGGGACATGGAAAAGAGGTCTATCGGCCTTGTAACAGTCAGGTTTATGCTCAACCCATACAATGACGCAAATAGCAGAAGTGATCGACAAGAAGGGGAGTGCAAACTCACTGGGATATCGAACATAGCCACTGCTCCAAAGCCCATGCCTGGAATGGGTTGTAACCCCAAAAGATCCCTGTCCACCCACCCGCCCGACTCCTCAAACCATTGCAGGAACGCGTTTGGTGCAAAGATGGATGATTCTGCCATGAGGCCTGAAGGTGGATTATGGTCAGATTATGGTCAAGATTTCCAGGCGGGCAGAAAAGATAAGATATGGAGAAAACCAACAGGACCAGGACGATTGACTATCGCAGATCACGTGAGGACACCTGGAAGAGTGTTCATTACGTAACTATATAAGTCTCCTGCGCGTCCTCTGTTGTGGTTGCAGCCAATCGTCATATCCTCTTCATTCTCTCTTGTCTCACTATCGTGCATCCATCTCATCTTATAGACGTCGACCGCAACCATGACAGCAACTCAAGGCATGCATTCTCTCAGCACAATTCTGTAAGCATACGCTTCCTCTGTATCTGCGCTCCGACCACCCATCACGACTGACTCGGCATCGTTCTGTTTAGCAAACGGCTAGAAGGTGTGTACGTCATGAACGGTCGTCGCTTACGCTTGTAGCCGTCACAAGTCGTTTGGAAGACGTGGCCGTCTCTCAGTCTTCTCAAGCTCCTGTCACGTCCCTCCGATCTCCGACCGCGTCGGCTCACGATGGTTTGGCTGGTCACACTGCGCCTCCTCCCCCACCAGCTCCGCCTGCACCTCCTGCAGCACCGACTTCTGCAGACACAGAGGTCCAGTCCCTAGCAGTGCAAGCCTATAAAGGCGATATCGTGTCATCGGCTCTTCGCGAATTCATGTCCAAGTCTGCTGCAGTCGGCGGGCTTGTCGAGCAGCATGTGAGTTCCTGAACAATCGTCAATCGCTAATCAGTAGTCATCGCTCTTTGCTCCTTTGTGTGATGCTCAGCTTGCGTTCCTTCAGCTCGCCTCAGGCCACTCCAAACCGTCTTCCTTGGCGCCGCTCCTGGATCCCCAAGCAAAAGCTATACAAGCGATCCTCGAAGCGAAAGACAAGCTTGGCCGAAGCAAGGAAGGCCGTGATTTCGGGCCTTGTTTTAACGTCTTAGGCGAGGGGGTCTCAGCCTGGGGCTGGGTCCAGGTGGTAGGTTCGTTGGTAACGCATCTCGTTGACCAGACAGGAACCTGCTCCTGCCCCTTTCGTGACCGAGATGAAAAATGCTACTCAGTTTTGGGCCGATCGAGTGATCAAGCAATTCAAGGACACGTGAGTATTGTGCGAACAGTCATCAGGCTGATTTTCAGTAATCCTGCAGTCATCGCTTGGGTCAAGTCATTCACGTCCATGCTGGACGTGCTTCAGCAATACGTGAAACAGTGGCATACCACTGGCGTTTCTTGGAATCCAAAGGGTGCCGCGGCTCCATCTACTGCTCCCGCTGCGGTCGCGCCTCCTCTCCCACCCCCGCCTTCCGCCTCAGACTCTGGTGCTTCGACTGCTGCAGGCGGCGGCGGCGGCGCAGCAGCCTTGCTGGCTGACTTGAACCGAGGCGGTTCCGTTACCTCTGGTCTGAAAAAGGTCGATACGTCTCAAATGACACACAAAAACCCTGAACTTCGAGGAAGCGGAGCAGTCTTCGAAAAGAAAGCTCCGCTTATTAAGCCCAAACCTGCAACAGTCACTAAGAAGCCTGCCAGGCTGGAGCTTGAGGACGGCAGCAAATGGATGATCGTGCGTCGCGTGACTTTGCATAGCGGCTAACATTGCAGGAATACCAAGAAGACAACAAGTCGATTGTCATTGACGACACTGAGTTGCATCAAACGGTTCACATATTTGGATGCAAGAACTCCGTTGTAAGGATAAACGGGAAGATCAATGCGATCACCATGGGTGAGTGACACTCTGGGATCGCTTGCTGACCTCGCAGTGGGATGTAAGAAGACTGCCGTTGTCGTGGACTCCGCCGTTTCTTCCTTTTCGATAACGTCTTCGCCATCGTTTGAAGTTCAGATCACTGGCGCCATTCCGACTATACAAATCGACACCACCGACTCTGGCCAGGTCTATCTCTCTCAAGAATGTATGGACAGCATCGAGATCATTACAAGCAAGACGAGCAGTATCAACATATCCGTGCCCACTGGCGACGGCGGTGATTTCGAGGAACGGCCGGTTCCTGAACAGATGAAGTCTAGAATCTTGAATGGCAAATTGGTCACCGACATCGTAGAGCATGCTGGATAATGCAACAGCGTACAATGCTTCTCGCTGTTATCGTGCTTCGAATGCATAATTTGTAGGAGTAGATCACGTCTCCGGGCGCTATGCCGATCCTGCCGCTCTATACAGCGTTATTGCCTTGTCATCGCCGGCAATGGCAAACTGTTTCCCGACCGCCGCTCCTGCTTCGGCTGGTTGCCATGCGAATGACCAGGCGTCTGCATCGGTAGCAACCGTGGACACGCAAGAACGCTGCCCGATATCCCATAGCTTGACCATTGCATCTGCGCCTCTGTGCACAAGGGTTAGCTGCGTTGATCTCGATGCACATACCCGCTGCCAAGTAGCTTGGAATTCGGTCCCGCTGCGACTCGAAGGACCCAACTCTGGTGACCTTGTAACATGGCCACTGCTCCCTCGCCGTTACCTCCACTCGACTTCGATCCAGCTCGGACATCGTACAGTACAATCAGGTGATCATCTGAGCCTGAGAAGAGCCACTGTCCCGTCAGACACAGTTTTGAGCCGGCCTTACCTGTGAATCAGCAGACCATGAAATCGTTCTGACAGTCTTGTTATGCGAAGCATATGTAGCCACTACTGCTTGCGTGGCGACGTCAATGACGACCACCTGTCCCTGTTCGGTGGCTATGGCTATCGAGTTGCCGTCCGGGGACTTGCTCGAAGTGAGTTCAGATTCTGCGAGATACACCTACGTATTGGACGTCCATTGCGAACTTGCCCTTCCCCGCATCAATGACACTCCCTTCACCACTTAGCTTTCCCTCACTGTCGTCGCCAAGAGCACTGATCCTCCTCAGGGCCACTTTTGACGAGCGCCCGGCCCATGCCCATGAGCTGCCTTCTGGATGAAGAGCGCAAGCGTATGCTGGTAGCTCTTTGATTATTAGCAGGAGTCATAGCTGAAGATCACTCACCGCTTTGGCCCTCTGCTGGCTTGACTCTAGCCGTCTCCACTTTTGCAGTCACTATCCCCTCGTCGACATCTATGAGTGAGACGGTCCCGTCGAGACTAGTCGCAAGTGCATGTCGTCCACCTGCAGTAGTGGACAGTGATGTGACCGCGAGAGGATTGGCGTGTATATCATGCAAAGGCTTCGACAACTCGGTTGAGTCCCACACTCGAATGTGCCCATCGGCCGAGCCAGATACCAGACGATCCGCAGGAGTCCATGAGAGAGCCCACACAGACTCAGGCAGTACTACAACATGACCCCAAAGGCCAGATTAGCAACCGCATCCAACGATGAAGCAATTGAGAACGGGCTCACTGGGAGTAGATTCCTGCTGAAGGTAGCTCAAGGACTGAGATGGCGTCAGCGTTGTCCAGCTCAACGTCACTAGCTCACCATCGTCTATATGTTGTGCTGTGACAGACCGGACTGTTCTGGTTAGAGCCGAATCAAAAGGGAGGAAGACTACTTGTGCACTCGATCCCACTGACTTTTGAGGAGAGGGGAGGTGGTGTGAGAAGAGAATGATGATGTCATCAGTTCTTGTTCTCGCATACGAGTACCGGATAACGTAGTGTTTGGCTGATGTATTTTACCTCTTCACCTCTTCTGCTTGTCGACGTCAATATCAGCTCGCTGTGGTCTCTCTGTACGACATACCAGACAGTACACCGTCGCTCAGCTCCTTCTATGTTCTCGTGGGAGCTAGGGATCCCATTAGTCTTCCGTACCTGTACCGTCTTGCTACTGCCTCATACCTTCTTCCAGCCAGACGAGTTCTATCAAGCATTTGAACCAGCACATCATCTAATATTTGGCTACGGATACCTCACATGGGAATGGCAAGACATACCTGCCGCAGCCGACCATGTCTGGTATGACCTTGCGCAACATGGCCGTATGAGAAGCTGGCTTTGGCCAGGCTTGTTCGCCGCAATATACAAATTCTTGCAGGTGTTGCATGTTGACCACACCTTCTTGATCGTACGTTATTGTCATGCCATCATGCTCATGACAAAGACACTTTGCCCCAGGATCGTCGGTGTTCTAGTTGCCGGTCTCACCGACTACTACACGTCTCGTCTGGCCGCCAAACTACTCGGACCGGGCGCTTCGGCCCCTGCAGTGCGTGGGCGGTCATGTATGCATTATACTGACAGTGACAGCTGTTTCTGTCCCTCACATCACTCTTCAATGCGCATCTACTGCCTCGGGCTCTTTCAACTTCGCCGGAGACCCTGTTGACCACAATGGCACTATGCTATTTACCTCTTGACAGTCAAACTTCCTTTCGGCTACCGTCCCGGCCACGCCAGTCAGAAGAAAGTCTGGATGATCTGACCAGTGGGCACGCGGGAACTCGGAGGAAGCTGGATTATATGCAAATGGACAAACACAAAGCCAGTCGTGCACCAATACAGAAGTAAGTCTTCTTGATCAGCATACCTGCTAACGATGTTTTAGAGACCGATTGGCCTTATCGATAGGTCTCGCCGCTCTGGCTCTCAGCATAAGACCGACCACAGTGGTCTTTTGGGCTGTTCTCGGAGGTTATATAGTCTGGCGACACTTCGTCGACCTAGGGCTATCGTCCGCTGCGCAAGTGATAAGGACGGCTTGCCTCAGTGGGTAAGCTTAGTATCTTGTCATCAACACTGACGTCCCGTAGAACCGCCGTGATAGTTGCAGCTGCCGCTCTGGACTTCGCTATCACCGGACGCGTATACCTATCATCTTTGACATTCGTCTATATCAACGTCTTCCGCAACATATCCGCCTTTTATGGCGCCACCAACAAGCTTTTCCATTTAACGCAATCACTTCCCATCCTTCTGTTCCCCATTTGGTGGTGGTCAGGGAAAGGATTTATGTCCTGCCTGCTTCCGGCTTCGGGCCAGGCTCCTGCTGTCGGACCGTCAGATCGACCGAGTGGTATGCGAATTCTATCTCAGGCGACGTTGGTGTCTCTGGCCGCGATGTCGTTATCCCCACACTCAGAATGGCGATTCCTTCACCCTTGGCTGCCTGTTTTCCTGATATTTGCCATCCCGCCACTTACGCAAAAGTACACACCTTCGCCAGCGGGCTGCCATCGATTCAGCGTATCGCTTCGGCAATACACTCGCATCCCGTCCCGGCCATTCTACCTGCTCTTTTTCGCTGGGATGATGCCATACATCTATCTCAACATATTTCACGGCAGAGCTCAAGTCGGCGTCATGGATACCCTGAGAGCGGAAGGGGATCAGCTGACTGGGTTGGTAGCACTAATGCCGTGCCATTCAACGCCATGGTCGAGCCATTTGCACCGCGATGTCCGGGGATGGTTCCTGACGTGCGAGCCACCGCTAGGGTGAGTGTTGTGAGAAGATACGTCCTGACTGAGTACAGGTCCACGCCCGAAGCACACCGCACACAACAGGCAATCTTCTACGACGCACCAGTCACTTACCTTCGCGGAGTCTTCCCTTATCCACCTGCTTTACTACATGACATTCCAAAGCTCACTGGTGGTCCCGACTTACCGTCGCACTTGATGCTGTTCGGCGAGCTGTTGGGCCGTGAAGAAGGAGGAGTGACTGTCGCCGACACTCTTGATCACCTGGGTTACGCCCAGATGTGGCATAGGTGGAATGGATTCGACTTGCTGCAGGACGAGGCGCTGCGGCGTGGCGGAGTGAGGATCTGGAAACGAAAACAGGGTGAAACCGCCACATTGTAACAGAAGTGCCACCTCTGATCCAAACGCCGATAAATCCCGATGTCGCTTTACGCAAAATCCAATTCCATCTAAAATTCATCTACATAGCACTTTTCTACTTCTTCGTTTCTCTCAATTCCATAACTTATATCCTTTACCTCCTTGAAAAACAAGCGGACGAAGGCTACAACAATGTCTGACGCTGAATCCGTTCACTCCGCCCCCGCTGCCGATGCCCCCGAGGTTGAGGTCGCTGCCGACACCTCCGGACCCATGTCCGTTGAGGACGCTCTTCAGCAAGTCATCAAGACTGCCCTTGTCCACGATGGTCTCGCCCGTGGTCTCAGGGAGTCTGCCAAGGCTTTGGACAAGAGGGAGGCCCATCTTTGTGTTCTCGTCGAGACCGTTACTGAGGGTGGGTTTGGTCCAGCTGCCGGAGCGAAATACATTCAACTGACATCCTTCCAGCCGAATACCTCAAGCTCATTGAGGCTCTTTGCGCTGAGCACAGCATCCAGCTTATCAAGGTCTCGGATGCCAAGGTCCTTGGCCAGTGGGCCGGTCTTGCCGTGCGTTGAGTTTGTCATCTCGCAGAGCTTTTACTGACCTCCCAAGCAGAAGATCGACCGTGAGGGCAAGCCCCGAAAGGTTGTCGGCTGCTCTTCCGTTGTTATCACCAACTACGGCCAGGACAGTCCCGCCCTTCAGGTCCTCTTGGACTGTGAGCCAAATCCCCAGTCGAGCAAACGGTCCGTTTTACTGACATCTTACCATAGACTTCAAGACCCGTTAAAATGGTCTTCGAACAGTCAATAACGTGAGTCGGCCTTGCAGCTTTTCCTCCATCATCTTACTTTGCGTGATGAATATGGGACTCCCTCTTCGCATCCATGCGTGTCGACAACCCCTTGGAATCGAACCTATCCTCTTCGGAGGAAACCTCCTGCGTCTGATACCACTGCTCGTCCCCTAATTCAACCGCTTCGTGCTTGAGCTGACACGGCAATCGTCCATTCAGTTCTGTCCCAAGCATATGCGATATCTCTTCGAATAGCTTAGGGCATAGAATGCATCGTTGACATTGTCCACCAAATGATCTATTCTGTTTGGTTTACCAAAAACCCAAGAAATTACCCAGAGTCCATCCCAGTGCAATCATGCCTGTCGGTAATATACCGACATATACGATCAAGTCCTGCCATAGTCGTCGACCCAGACGCCGCCGTTGGAGTTGTTGTTCCTTGCGCGCCAGTAGTGCATCAGTGGACGGATCATTGAGGCTGTCCGTTCGCCTGTGCGTATGTCTTGAAACATGGTTCGATGCGTTCCCCGATGGGTCATTCGGGGTGGTTGGGCGATCATGCGAGGGAAAGATGATTGATAACGGTGATCGTACGTGGAATGTGATGATGAAGAAGAGGGCTATAGTGGTGTCAACTACCGCGATCCATGTGCCTGGTCGTAACTCACAAGGGAGAAACCATCCTATAGCTAAGGTAGCCACGATGCCCAAGGCCTCAATTTTGTTGGCGAACCAGCTTCCAATGCTGGCAAACAAGACTACAATTGCCCACAAAGCAAGACCAACCCACTTGCCTGCTTTCTGCCTCTCTCCTCTGTCCACACCCATTGACGATAAGATGGCATCTCGTCCTCGCAGGATCCACATCGTACATGAACCCAAAGTGACGGCACACATGAGGACCCGAGCCAAGTTGAGCCAACCGTCGTCCGACGGTAATTGAGAGAATACACCAGCGGTATTTCTGTCGCTGACAGCATTTTCATCCTTCGAGAGCAAATAATATGGGACAAGTGACAAGGGAAGGGATAAGGCAAGAAGAATTGTCGATGTGATCAGACATGCCAGGGGGAAAGACCCGTGCTTGGCGCGGGCCAAGGAGGCATGGATCGGAAGGGTGTTGATATGTGGGCTGAAAAACAGGACCAAGGTCGCTAAGCTTTGTCAGCAGCGCGCTCGCTGGGCGAAACACACCTAAACCAGCCATTGCGCTGGGGTTGTCCCCCATATCAGAGCGGTGTTGTAACGTGTGATTTATCAAGGTTGACGAAATAGAATCGTCCCCCGCACCCTCGATTGGGAGCAGCTGACCTGCTTTCGCGATTTCAACCGTGCGACCGATGACCAGGAAGGCGACGACCGGTAGAATGACCGCAAGCGCCCAAGGTGCATTGCGCAGCGAGCGCGTCATCCTGGATGGAAGAACCGACGGAAGCAGCTACAAGTCAGACTCGCGTGCGGCACTAGTACTCACTGTTGTAGATGCAATCATCGTCCAGAGTAGCCGGGATGAGAGTATCGAATTTGACACGCCATACGAATGCAACATGGGTTGCAATAACGGATATAGAGCTGCGTGTCATTAGAGCGGGGCAAGCAGGCCTATATCAAACAACTGACTATTGAGCCATCCAACGAGCATGCCAACGACGGAGCACACTATGGCAGCGCGTCCAGCCCACAATCCGTAGACTCCATACCGGCCAGTCACGGCAGCAAACACAGCTTCGAAAGAGGAAACCTTGAGATACCTGTATGACATCAGCTATGCGCGGACGCTGTGAAGTACACACTGACCATGCAAGATAAACGATCACTATGTGTGCGCAAGCAGACAGCATAGCTAAGATGCAAATGATCGGGACGAATAGCACGACGCCAGCAGGCAGAAAATTGTAGGGAAGCACAGCGAGTAACGGAAGGAGGGGCAGGGGATGTGCGAGAATAAGCGGTGGTATGAGCTGAAACAACCGATCAGCAAAGCATACTTGATGCGCGGCCCACCTCGTACACGCTCTTCTCCACTTGACCGTCATCTTCTTCAAACCTTCTCCGTCGGCGGCGGCGTCCACGAGATACAAGTAGCTGCCCCACTTCAGCGTCGTCGTCTTCACCAATGATCAACTCTTCTTCTAACTCGTCATCATCGTCGTCCAATACTTCAAGCAGAGAGTCGGTCTTAGCTGAGCCCGCGCCAGAGCTACTTGAGCTTTTGAATCCCTGCTCTGCGAAGTCGGAAGAGAGTCGCTGGGGAGGACTTGACGGCGGTGCAGAGTTCGTGTCCGCTAACGAGTGAGCTAAGACGAAGTGTGGGGCAGGCATCGACGTCAAGCCTGACGTTGACGACTCGGCATTGATCTCTTCGGTCTCACTGGAGGGTGACATGGAGAGATGTGAACGTCTCAGTGACAAAGAAAAGTTCGTCTAAGGTGAAAACGGTAAGAGGTGGTAGTGTTTCACGCCGAACGAAACCAAACAGTAAACAAAATTATGTGGATAACGCTCGTCTTCGTCGCGTTGTTGTCGCGTTTGGTGTTTCCCCATTAAGCGGCAATCTGTCGCCATTCTCTGTCGCCTCTCAACATATCTGGATGAGTATGGGCAGTCATCCCCAGCAGCAAACCTTCAAACGAAATGCACACGTGAACTACTTCGTGCGGTGTCTTAAAGCGCTGCCAACTGCGGCTCAAAGCAGCGATGCGAATAGGTTAGTCTTCGGTGTGAAGTCACTAGGACACAAGCGTTGGTGCTCAAAGCAGGCTTTCAGAATCACCGCCGCCTACTTCTGCATCTCCGCGTTAGATCTCCTGGGAGTCTTGTTCGACAGGACCACTGACGAACAGCGCCAAGGGTGGATTGAATGGGTTTGGACTTTGCAAGCTCGCAAGTACATCTTTTCTGACCGAATTTGACCTAAATTGACAATCGTACCTCTAGCTGAAGGGGGATTTCGCGGTTCCACTTACATGACAACAAGAGTGAGCAAGTCCCACAGGTTCCCAACTGACTGGCCGTGCTCAGCATGAAGGAACCTCTCCTGGTCACCTCCCATCGACATACACAGCGTTGCTCACTCTCGCTTTGCTGAGGGCACCGCTCGACCGACTTAATATACCTGGGTTGATCGCCTTTCTGCGCGCATGTCAAGCTCAAGATGGCTCGTGAGCTTCCATGTCTCGTGCGGCAGCTGACAGGGTTCAGCTTCTCTCCTCTGTCCGCGACTGAAGAAGCAGGAAGAGAGACTAGCTATCAAAACGACGTGCGCATGACATATATCGCATGTGTGGTTTCCAGCATGCTAGAGGATTTCAGTGCCATCGATGCGTCTGCGGCGACACGCGTAGTTGAACAATGTCAGGTGAGGCGCTCTGTACTCTCCCCCGCCCTCGCCGTGACTGACTTGGCCGCAGACTTGGGAAGGCGGTTACGCATCACGGCCTGGAGTGATTGAAGCGCAAGGTACGAGCAGACATCTGGGTCGCATGCTCACAGTATAAGGGGGCACGACCTTCTGCGCTATTGCAGCTCTACATCTTTTGGGTAAACTTCCACCGCGCACGGATGCTGCCTTGCGATGGCTCCTACAGCGACAATTAGGCGGCTTTCAAGGTAGACCCGGCAAGCTTGAAGACGTATGCTATTCCTTTTGGTGTGGAGGCGCGCTCTCGGTGAGTCGCCGAGTGCGAACTTTGCTCACGCTCCAGATCCTCGGTCAGCCGGAGCTGGTCAATCAACATGAGGACCGTACATTCTTGCTCTCCGCTCAATCGCCCTTAGGCGGTTTCGGTAAAGAGCCAGAAGACTACCCAGATCCTCTTCACTCTTACCTCGCGCTGGCGGCGCTGTCTATGTCGGGCGCCAGTGGAGACGGACTCGGCCTGGCCTCGTTGGATCCCACCTGGAACGTCAGTAAAGCAACTGCGACATGGCTGAGGGCAGAGGTGAAGCGTATAAGATGATGCAACACTAGTACAAAGGCTATGTCACGTAGTACAACAGGGTTTATTTGACTCACAAAGCTGTGACCCGCTTTTGCTTTCCAACCCAAAATTCACCTGTGACTGGCAGATCGTCCAGGCGGATCCTGCCTTTCACACCAGGTATCATAGCTACCACGCTAGCTGTACCCTTGATTCCTGCCTGGGCACCGCCTTTGAAAATGACCTTGGTGACAAAGTCGGATAGTACGCTATCTCGACCGGGAAGCACGTTGAGGTCGACCTCATACAGGGGCGCGGTAACGACAAGTCTATGGGGATATTGAGGGTCGCCTGAGGGCGAAGTCGTAGCAGCAAGGAAATCATCGGGGTTGATATGGCCGAACGCGCGTGGCGGAGGATCATCTTGATCATCGCCGTCGTCATCGGGAGCTAACCCATCAAAGACGAGAACGTCCGGTAGCACCTCGATGACATCGACGACAATGGATTGCATTTCGTGGGGGAGCTCCACTTCCGCTACCACTATGCCCGAAGCTTTCATCTTCCCTGCCGATTCACTGATTCGCATGTGCTCGATCGTGACTGACTGAATGACCTTAGGTCGTGGGTGAGGGCCAGGAAATACCAAGGGAAGACTGAGGGAAGGTAGGCTGGAGAGTAGCCAGCCAGGAGGCGGGGGAGCCGAATGTGCGAAGTCGGGTAGAGTTGCAAGCCCCTTGACATTTATGTTGTTGTCCTTGCCGTGCAAGAATTCGCGTATGAATACAGACAGTGCCGATGTTTCATTCTCGGGAGATGTGAAGTTTGCAGTAATAATGCCTGACATCTTCAGCTCGATCACCTCGTTGAAGGAGGTTACATTGACCGGCTCAGTGATGACGAGCGCCATGCGATTGTCGCTCTCGGAGGCCTTGGAGGGTAAGGAGATTGAAAACGGCAGCGAGAAGGGAACCGTTAGATTCACCTGAGGAGCGAAATTCGGGAGCGTTGCCGATGCAGCTATCGTCAAAGCCTGGGGAGAAGACTGCGTTTCGAAAGAGTAGTGTCGCAAAGTCACAAGGCTGGACAGGTTGAGAGGTGAACCAGGATCCGGAAGCCCGGGTAGATGAGGGACTTATCACACATCCGTCAGTGCTCGACAGCCATGACATGGATCACGAGGATAGGCTTGAGATAAGTGGGAATGGATGCGGCACTGCGGAGTATGAGACGGGTTCTTTCGCGACGACTCACCCGGGACCAGCATATTCAATCGTATGTCATCTTGATCTGTCTTTGCTAATTTGGCCCACCAAGGACCGTCGGGCAAAGAAGCCTCAGCTCGGTCCATCTGCAGTTCTATCTTGGCGTGTCCGCTAATCCAGCTGTCTTGGACGAAACGCAAAATATCGCCAGATGACGCTACCGGCTTGACAATCGCCTTGAAAGTCATCAGAGGTAACCATTTTGGCGGCAGATCAGATGGGATGTCTGATACAAGTGGTATGACAAGGCGGTCCAGGATCGTGACTGTTGCCAGTCGGTCCTGGACTGATTGTGTCTGTCCGATAAAGACGTCGTTGGGTATCTGAATGTGGACCGCTCGAGTGGGGAGGCCTCCGAGGATGCGATTAGCTGTCAATTGACGTACGTGTTCCCACCAGGCAGAACCACCGCCTCTTTCACCCTTGGCGGCAGCGGCTGATTTTCGGCTGGCTGACAAGCGCTGAATGCCTAACGCTCGATCCGCGTCGATGCCGCAACGAATTGTCACATTCAATAATACTCCTTGATCGGTGACATTGATGACCGTGACGGATTCTGGCGCTTCGTAAAGCACAGCTGTTCGCGGCAAAGCCTCGATTTCGGATGCGGCTGGTTTGAAAGACGAAAGGAGCAGAGTTAGGAAGAGAGCGGAGGCGAGGATGATCGAGACTGCAACTGTGCAGACAGCAAACAAGATTGGTGGGCGGCGAGGATGTTGCCCAGCCTTATCATGGTGTTCCAAGCCAGGCGATGTATCAATGAGCGGCGTCGTCTCGGTGTCCGTCGATGCCCTTGCCTTGCCTTTGCTTGGACGTACTGACATGGCGGGAGAGCAGGGATCCAGATGCGAAGATGACACGATAGGACAATGTTGCTGATCAAGGGGTATGAAAGTATCTAATCGATGATTGTGATCGGCAGCAACCTGAACCGGGTAATGGGACCGGAAACAGTAAATTGTCTTACGCTCCTTTTTACCACCATGGTACAAAGGATCTTTCTGTCTTTTTTGGCAACAGCTAGCGTGGAGCCATATCACAGGGACAAAATGCTAACTTGATTTTATCCTCTCTCTCTTTTCTCTTGTCCCACTCACAATCAGCGGTCATAAGAATGAACAGCAACACAAAGCATACCATCACTCACCGCATGGTGCCCCTGATCTGCCAAGTGCTCATCACTCAACCAGAGGATGAGGCAGTCTGGTTAGAGGGTTTCCACCTGCTTTCTAATTCTAAACTACAGTCAGCTTTGGCTCTCTCCTCCTCAATTTGGCTACCTCTTCTCCTGAAAGGGCTGGAGCCAACAAAGCCCAGGTCTGTAATCACCTCTGCACTGAAGCTACTCTTGCATGTATCAGACTCACTACAGCCAACAAAGAGCTGTTTGTTGAGGCCACTGAGAGTCCTGGCCAAAGAAGAGGCTTACATGTACATTGAAGAGCTTGCACTTGTCATTGAGCGCTTTGGTCTCATGATTTGGGATCAAGACCAGATGACAATCTCTAAAATGGTCAGTCCAGCAGGTTGAGGCGTCCAGACTGACAACATGCATAGCCCACAAGCCATTGTGTAGCCTCAATAACTACGCCCATATATATACCTTCCAAGGCAACACCACCACAGCACCCTCTTCTGGCAGAGATTTTGGCACACAACTTACCTCCCAAGACTCGCACCATTCAGCATGCCTGGACTCAGACACTCTTATTGTCAGCTCATGACAACCCAAGCATTTGGCTTCACAACCTCTTCCAAGCCACACTTGAGGCATGTGGTATACCAGAGATGGTTGTTACATCACGTGTATGTCCTCTTGGGTTCCTCTCTGATATCACTGACTTTGACTCAGCTTGGCTCTCTCATTCATGAGGATCTATTTCAAACTGCATTTGTCAAAGGGTATTCAATGATAGAAGAGGACCAGCCATTCAGAGTAGGTACATTTTCAACACCTATGCTGACACCAGCTCAGAAAGTGGTTGACAACACCTTGGTGTCACTGCTCAATGATGCTGGCATCAGCAAAGACATCACTGTGATGCTGCTGGATCTATTGGCCTTTTTGAACAAAGATAGGAGACAAGTTTCAAGACAGTTGACGGAAGCTGCTCAGCTATGTGCACTCACCCAATTCAATGGCCCACTCAATCAGCCCGTTCCTGGGATAGTCCTTTGGTATATGGAGCAACAAGCAGAAACATTTCCAACCTGGGAAAATGTGTCGAATCTGGTAGAGACAAACATCAGAGTTGGCTCATCTGGTAGGTCACCGACAACAAATTCAGCTAATGTGACTTGTAGGTTATGATGCTGCTTGGAGTACTCTGCTGTGGCTACAGAATGATTGGCAGCTTGAACCTGATCCCATGTGGATTACACATCTTAGCCACTGGAAACAAGGACTGGCTGCTCAAGATAAACTTGACAAAAGTCAAGGAGCAACAAGCTTTGCATCTTTCAACACTCGTATGATATGCTGTGAGTTTGAGTCAAATGGCTTTTTGCTGAGTGGCAGACCATGCACTTGGGTCATATAATCAAGGTTATGAGCTTGCACAGAATCTTTTTGAAGGCCTGAATGACTGGGAACGCAGAAGCACAGCGCATTGGGCTACCGCGGCAGCCTGGCATATGGTAGGGGTATGAGACTAATGAAGCTGACCCATCCACAGGGTGATTTTGACACCATGGCAGACTACCTTGCCTTCCATCCCAAGGGCACCAGCAAATCACTCTACAAGGCAATCATTGATGTGCACAACGGCCAGTATGCTTCAGCATTCCATCACATTGGCAAAGCACAGAGTCTGTCATATGATGAGCTGCAAATGCAGCTGGGAGCTGGGCCTCAAGCAGCACTGAAAAGTCTGGCAAAGACAGAATTCTTGGTCGAGCTACAAGAAGTCATTCAATACAAGTCACAACCTGAGTCAAGGGAAGGTATTCTCACCACATGGAAATCAAGATTCAAGAGGAGTCATGCAGATGCCAACTCCTGGCTCAAGAGATTGGAAGTCTGGGCGTTGGCTTGCCCGCCCACAACTTTCCATCTGCGATCCTGCTACTTAAATACTGCCAAACTCTGTGAAAGTGCAGGGATGCAGGAGGCAGCACAGCAGCTTATAGCAAGGATCACTCCGACAATCAGAGAGCCAGTAAGTGCACGTTAGTTGGGTCTGATTTTGGCTGAAGACATATCAAGGGGTGCAAGGTAGAATACACTCAGTTGAGGTTCCAGTGAGTACAATGTGCTGCAGGGTTGACCCAGGCTGATCTGACATCCAGGTGGAAGAGTGCATTCCAGGAACACAACGAAGCGGGTCTACATAGCATTTTCAACAAGCTTCATGCTCATACTCATGAGTACATGGCACATATTGGGCTAGATTCAAATAAATTGGAGGAGGAAGCTCTTGGTCTTCAGCCATTGACTGTCATGAGCAAATACCCAAGGCTCTCCTGGTTGATCTTGGCAAGACGCTACCAGAGGCTGGCAGACTGGACTGCAATACTTCAGGGATCTCAATGGCCTTCAGTGAGTCTGCTCAGCAGCAAAAGGTGCTTACATACACTTAGGATGAGAATGCTCAAGTCTTGAGGTATATATCCTTATCATCTAAGCTCGATCCTGGATGGTGAGTGCAGAGTAGTCTTCCATGCTGAAGATTGCTAGGTTCTCAGCTTCGTTTGCATTAGCAGAGAGATCCATGGCTTTGTATGAGGCAGGTGGATTTGTCAAAACTGACCCCATAGCGGTCTCCAGTTATAGTGAGCTTTGTCCTCTTCCCCTCTTCCAGTTTATGTGACACTGACGTATTTTGACAGTTGTCCCTGCTCTGAGAGGTATGTTGCAACAATTCTTTTTTCGATGCTGAGCTTGTTTTACAGGTCTCTTCCAAGCAGCAAGAACAAAAGAGAGCCCAGAACATGTCATCAAAGCGCTTCTGCGTCTTGTGACTTTGTGGTTCCGCTTTGGAGAAAGTAGTGCAGTCATTTTGGAAATTGAATACCAACTCAATCTCACTGAGATAGAACCATGGCTCGCTGCTATTCCTCAACTCATTGCAAGACTGGGGACCCCACACAGAGACCTGCAACAAACTCTGATTAACCTTCTCAAGGACATTGCAGCCCAATATCCACATGCAATCATTTGGCCCCTACTCACTGCGACCCAAACTCAAAAGAGAGAACACCAGAAGGCAGCAAGAGTGGTCATGGATTTCATCTGCACCATGCCAGATGGGGCGAGATTGGTTGCACAGGCAGAGCTGGTTGGAAAAGAATTGATCAGAACCTCAATCTCTTGGCCAGAAAGGTTAGTCTATTGCTAAAGGCAATACTGACATCACAAATCAGATGGAGGAACATCATAGATCACTGTTTGCAAATCCAAGAGTTGATGGAGGTTGCATGGCATGATATACCTCGCATGTGGAAGGATGACATAGACAAGCTTATGGTGAGAATTGGTATATTGCATTACTGATTGTCTCAGGCTCCAGAGACTCCAGAGGAAGAACAATTTGTGCAGCAGTATGGGGAGCAACTGCTACATGTCTACAAAGCCCTTGAACAGTACAAAGCAAAGAGACAGCTCCACCTTGTCAATACAGCCTACACAGAGCTATATAGAGTGAGCCAAGATACCTGGGCAACACTGATACTTTTAGCTCTATGTTAGCTTTGATGCTCATCTGAGCCACTGGAGAGTACCTGGTGTCAAGCTGTCTTTGACCAGTACTGCACCTAAACTCTTATCTCTGAGAGACTGTATTCTCACTGTGCCAGGTGAGTAGAATAGATGGCACATGAGCTGATGGTACCACAGGTCAATATGAGCCAAGCTTGAGGCTGGATGATCAGGCTTTCATTGACAGCTTTGCACCCATGGTTGATGTTGTATCATCGAAACAACTTCCAAGGAAGATTGTCATCAGATCATATGTCAACAATTACACTTTTCTCCTGAAAGGTAAGCAAAAAGCCAAGATGAATGCTAATCTTGACAGGCAATGAGGACTTGCGGGGAGATGAGCGCATCATGCAGCTGTTTGGCCTCATCAATACTCTCCTGAATCATAATTCAGAAGCCTTCTCACGTAATCTACACCTGTTACCTTATGAGGTGGTACCGCTTTCACCCTCAGCTGGACTTGTCACCTGGGTGCCAAATACTCAACAGTGAGTCTCTTCACCAGACTGAGCTGACTGCCAGGCTACAATCAATAGTTCAGGCCAATAGAGACAAGGACAAAAAAAGCAACCTGAGCAACAAGGAACGAGCATCACTATTAGGAGTAAGTTGCTCAAACGAGATCAGCCTGATACTTAGTATGACCCAGAAACATTTGACCCAAATCATGAAAGACCAAGATTTGACCCTCAAGCAGAAATGGACAAGTATGACAAGCTTCCTCAGTCTGAGAAGGTTGAGAGGCTCAAAGCTGCTCTTGCTCATTCAAGCCAGAGTAAGTCCCGGTGCCAAGTCTCTGGCTGACAAACTTGAGGTGATCTAAAAGATGCGCTCTGGCAGAGAAGCCCTTCATCTGAAGTCTGGATTAGAAGACGAGCCAACTTTGCCAGAACAATTGGTGTTGCTAGTAAGCTGATCTAGCCTGATATGTCTGACAGCATTGCAGGTTTTGTTGGGCATGTCATAGGTCTGGGGGACAGGCATGGTAGCAATATTCTGGTGGATCAACTGACATGGGGTGCTCTGCATATTGATTTTGGAGATGTGAGTGTCCACTGAAGAGATGGAGTTGACCCATGCAGCTTTTTGAAGTTGCCCAGAACAGAAGCATGTGGCCAGAAAAGGTGCCCTTCCGCCTCACTAAGATGATAATCAATGCTTTTGAGGTGAGCACAATCAACAGAACCCTGGCTTACATCTCAGCTTGCCTCCAGAGGAGGTATGGAAACACCAGGTTCAAGAGGAACATTCAAGCAGTCCTCATTGATTTCCATGGAAGTCCTGAGGGACAGCCGGAGTTCGCTGCTGGCTATGCTTGAGGCATTCTTATATGACCCTCTGCTGTCATGGACTGTGAGTGGCAATGATGTGGGTAGAGCTGACAAAGACAGGCAAAAACAGAAGTACTTCCTGAACCAGACAAGGCCCGGGGGAAAGCTCAATTGCAACCCGCAGCTTCAACTGATATGCAAGCTAAGAGGACCAGAGCTTCAACACATATTGTTGTGCAGAGCATTGCTCCGCTCCAACATCAAGGTGGCACAGTGGACTCTGATGTGTTCAAGCACATTGAAAACTCCTTGGTGACCACCTATTTAGACCAGGAGTCATTTGTTGCCAAAGTATCAGGTGGTGCACAAACTAATGCAAGGGCTCTACAGGTAAGTTGATGCAGGTGCTTCAGTGTGCTGACCCGGAATTCAGGTGTTGGGTCAGATTGAAAAGAAGTTGATTGGTAAGCAGCAGAGTGAAACTATTAAGCTGATGTAGTAGGCTACAACAAGAATTCCGAACAGCCACTTGCCGTGAAACATCAAGTGCAGGAGTTGATTGTGGAGGCTACAGACCTGAAGAATTTATCGCAAGGTGAGTGAGCCAAGATGCACATCTGCTGACATCTGCACAACAGGCTATGTCCTGGGTTGGATTCCGCAGTGGTGATAAATGTAGTAGTTGTAAAGAAAATATGCAATATGCAATAAGTCTGTGGCCATAGATAAGCGCTTGAGTGCCTGAGACATGTTTTGATCGCATCGATGCAGTTATCAGCGAGATCCGACGTTGCCTTCATGCTCCGTCGCACCATTCACGATGAGTCACTTATTTCGACCGACCCCGGACAACTTGGCGACGAAGGGGCGGGTCGGTACGCTGGGTGAGTGAGCAAGTTGACGTCTAGTTGACAGGTCAAGGCATGGTGATTATCGATCACTACGAGGTCCGCGATGACGACGATAATCCGTTACCGCTGGACGAAGAAACGGTAGGTCGCTCACGCAAGGCCGCGCTGACAAGCAGATTGGTGGGGGAGGCATATATGGTGAGCGTCAATGGATATGTCCAGCTGATAGAAAGCTATGGCCGCGGCGCGATTGTTTCTCCCGCCTGCATATTGCAGCATGGTAGTTGATAAGGGTGACGATTTCCCTCCCCTGTTCGCTACAACGCTGGAGGATTTTGGCAGCGAAATGTTCTGGTTCCGCCCTCGACAGGGCAAGACAACACGAGCATTGAACATCTACTCTGGACATCGTATTGGGTGGGGACATGATTGAGGTCCTAGCTAATGAAGTTCAAGCGAGGGTCATCAGTCGTTCAGATATCTATCACCACAACTGCAAATCTCGCCGCGGGATCTAGTGCTACCACCATCACCTTTCGAACCCCGACCAAAATGGTTGCATGTCGTGTGCAATACTGCGCGAGCCCAAGCAATCGTTGACGAGGCAGAAGAATTGAGCACATCAAGCAACTGGGACTACGGCTTGGTTTGGGAGCCAATGCCTGTGAGTAAATCTAGACAAACATGGCGCTGACTTTCAGTCATCTTGCGTTCCCTCCCAGCTCCAGACGATCACTGATCTTGCGTTACGCTACGCTGTCATCAGCCCAAACTTGCTCGAGCTGCAGTCCATCTTATCCATCACTCCCCGCAATCCTCCTACACCCGCAGACGCCGTTGAAGCAGCACAAGCTTTTCACCAGCTCATAGCTTCGACCGACTGCGCTGTAATCCTACGCTGTGGGGAGCTTGGGTCGTACACACTATCGCGGTCGTGGACTGGATGGGTGCCCGCATATTGGGGAGACAATGAACAGGAGAAAGTGGTGGACGTGACTGGAGGAGGAAACGCTTTTCTTGGAGGTGTTTGTGCAGGGCTTGTGATCTCAAACGGGGATATGCGGGCAGGTGAGAACGATAGCATGATCTTGGCTGACGACTAAGCCTCTATATATGGGTCCACCGCCGCATCTTTCGCGATTGAGCAACGAGGCTTGCCTCGGCTACGCCGAACACACCATGGCGAGTTGTGGAACGATGTTGACGTGTACGAGCGCTTGCAGAAGATGAGCTGGCGAGCGGATAGATACAGATAAGATGGAGTCACATAGATCAAACAAAGAAAGAACACGCAAGCCAGCCAGCAATCACCTAGTCCATACACGATACCCTAAACGAAACCGGAGGGAAACACTGCTTAAGCAGTAGCTTTGACCTTCTTGACGACACCAGGCTTTGCAACGAGTGACTAGTATATCAGCGCTGCTCACCTCGTCTCTGCCTCACCTTGTGAATATGGGGAAGAACACCACCACCAGCGATGGTAGCGCGAATCAGCAGGTCGAGCTCTTCGTCTCCACGGATGGCGAGCTGAAGATGACGAGGAGTGATTCGCTTGACACGCAAGTCCTTGGCGGCATTACCTGACTGTCAGTAGCAGTTTTCAGATAGCCGAAACGCACCTGCGAGCTCCAGAACCTCGGCGGTCAAGTACTCCATGATCGCTGCGACGTAGACTGCGGCCTTTGCGCCTACCCGGATGTTGTTTGCATTCTTGTTACGGAGGAAACTGTGACGACGGATGAGTTGCGATCTTTGTATCATCAACAATGTGTTTTACCGGTGAATACGACCAACAGGGAACTAAGCGGGGCCACATGACGTGTTAGAGTGGTGAATGGGAAACGGATACGTAGTATTACTACTTACTTGAAGACCAGCCTTGGAAGAGCGGGTGGTGAGGACCTTTGCCTCGGACGAGGTCTTTGCCTTACCGCCCTTGCCGCCGGTTGTCTTTGATGACATTGTAGTGAGTGTTCGTGATGCTGTAAGACCGAAAAATTCGAGACGGTGTAGTCAAAGTAGGGATTGAAAGAGGAGGTGGGTGGGGGGAAAACGAGGTTGTTTACGTTTTGACAGCGCGTTGAACAACAACAGCGAGAGATATCACGGAACAGTTGTGATTTCATTAATCATCAAAATGAGGGTGATATTTAGGTTACCAGGCAGAAAGCACGTGACCTGCTCATTCCTACTCTTTGTCCTCGTTGCCTACTTTACTATGTGCATTCTTCTTTCTTTCGATAAGATAATGCTTTGTCGGTGTCCGTTATCTTCTTCTTCAACCAGCAAAAATGTCAGCACGAGTACGTGAAAGTCATCCACCAGCTTGGAGCATCTTAGCCAGAGTTTTCTGTCCCAGAACAGGCTCCTGGACCCGTTCAACTACGGCTGGCGATCTGAACTTGTTGGACAAAGCTGACATTTATTCTGTAGGGCGGTCGCGGTGGCTCTAGAGGAGGCGCCCACAACGCTGGCGGAAGAGATGCAGCAGGAGCCGAAAAGAAGCGACGCGAATCGATCCTGAATCTCTCGCAATATGTCGACAAGAGCGTGAGGATCAAATTCATGGGCGGAAGAGAGGGTCGGTCAGGCATCACGTTGAATTTGGCCTGGAAAGCTCACAATGGGTTGTAGTCACCGGTACTCTCAAGGGATTCGATCAGTTGATGAACCTAGTCATGGACGACGTGATAGAGGAGTACGAGAGTGAGTGCTGTTGACATTCTTCGTACTATATGTCGTGGGGGTAACGGCCACGAGAAGAAAGTTGCACCGTGTGCTCCCCTGCTCCAATCAAGAAAGGAGCTGATCTGTGTATTTCCTCGTCGCATCATCCACCGATCAACGTCCTTTCCCTGCTGTCTCCGCTCGTTCCTTCCCAAATCTCTGTCTCACTATTTCATCTGTGAACACGTATCGCCCACCCTTGCAGACAACGCAATGCCCGCACGATCATTAGGTCTCGTCGTTCTCCGAGGACCCAACGTAGTTCTGATAAGTCCGACGGACGGATCTGCAGGTGAGTGTTCAATCTTCTTAACCCTAGGCTACAGAATAAGCAGGAGGGAGTCGCTGATGACGAATACGCTTGGACAGAGATCGAGAACCCCTTCACATAAACGCTCTAGCCTTAATACAGGTCGTCATGTACAAGTACACAAGCAGCATCGCAATGAGCAGGGACGCGACCGTTTCCCGCACGTGCACTCGACCGATGCAAATTCACTGCCACTTCACATCCAGTGCAAGCCTTTCCCATCTGTTCTACCGCTCAGTGCGATGTAGCGCAAACGCACCATAATACTTTCGCATGCGTACGGCTGGTTTCATTCCTATCTTTCACTTCCGTCTCCTTCTTATCACGTTCCGCTGCTAGAGCCACCTGAAGTCCTGACCACAGGGCGTAATCAGGACCTGACATTGCCTGTGACATCCTGATCTCCGGGTCTGTCCGCTTCGGCTTGGCGGACTTTGTCTTCGGGTCCACCGGGACCCTCGAAGTCGTTGGCTTTGGTTTGGCTAGTGTGTTCGTCAGTGACCAGTCTTTCATTACAATTTTGATGAGGTTTGGTGACATAGGCGAGTCGTACAATTTGTAAAGGACGCGCCAAGGATAGGTAGAGTTTACGCTTACCGCCCAGATCCCTTGTGTACTTCCCCTCCCTCCTCATCGGGGATCGTAGGGTTCTCACCACGCTTGGTACCTCCGACTTGTACGGTAGAACCAGGGAACTGGGAAGTCACACTCTCGTTGACGCCGGAGTCGGAGGCTGTATGAGTGCCAGATCGTCAGTCAGCGAAAGGTGATCGATAATTGATTCGGATGATAGCACTACGCTTCGGATCTCCTTGAAACCAGCTGTTCTGCGCTGCACTTGTCGGGTCGGCCAAACCAACGGACGCCTTGCCACTCATGCACGACGGGACTCTGGCGATCGGGATAGAACCAAAACTTACTCGAGTCGCTTTGCTTTCCGCCCTTGCCCGTCTGAGCAGCAGCGTTCATTTGCGCTTCGTTCTCTTTGATACTCTTCTCGATGTCCGACATGATTATAACCTTGATTTCGCTTGAGGGGGGATCTGAGTGCTACTTGAGGGGTGACAGACTTTCGAACCGTCCAGGAGGAGCTCCCTTATATATACCTATGAATTCCATGACCTACGTACTCTCTCGAAAGCCTTCCATGTAGCTGTCCTCTACGTCACCAACACTGCTCCACCCCGGCATACAGAAAGATACTCTCGTACAAAAACAGAGCTCAATCGACCATGATATATACACCATGTGACGTCAAAAACAATGGTCAACGATCTACCTCCACATGCCGTTGATCACGTTACAACCGGTCTCTCGAAGACAACCTTTGTGATGCATGAGACAAAGAAAGACCATAGTACGACTTCGAGTAACGCTATCCATGAAACACAAACGCATACAACCAAATGCAATTCCCACCCCACATTTCACCCAAGAGTGGACTCTACAACGCATCCGTTTCGTCATCATCGTCCTCTTCGTCCGACATGCTCTCCTTGAGCATCTCCAAGAGCTCGTGAGCCTCGCTGAGCTGGGCGACGAGGATCGCTTGACCCTCGGGTATGCTGCCGTCGTCGGCGTAAAACTTCCCATCCTTTCTCAGAGAGTCGATTTGGTGCAACGCCAGGTGATATGGGTAAAGATCTCGCGGGGTGTAAGGGCCACCATATTTGAGCACTTCGTTTAGACACTTCTTGATGGTTGAAAGTTTGTTGGCCTGTACAACGACGATTCAGTACGCCTCTCAGACCATAAGCCGTTTTTGACACTCACAACCGGCATAAGCTCTTCCGAAATGGGTTCGGATTCGGACATCAATCTGTACAGCAAGCCGTAGCATCGACGCAGCATGAACAATAAAGCCTATAGCGCCGTTAGTAGTCTTGACCGGAGACCAAGCCTTATGTGAACGTACGTATTGTCCTTCGGCCTGGAAAAGATGATCAGCGCCATCATGCTGCGGGACAATCCACGCTCACCTTGTTACCCTCCGCGTCGACGAACTTCCCGTCCACACGCATAGAGTCGATCTCTCGCAGAGACATAGAGTAGCTGGCTGGTCAGTGCTGAGTACGGCTTGATACTCACTTATATAGGTCGGTTTCCCGTAGGGTCCACCTGTGAGTCAACACTGCTCGCTGTCAGCTCAGTCCAGCAAACCCCAAAGGATCGAAGTGCTCACTGAGTTGTTCCAGCTGTCCACGCATCTCCGTCAAACGCTCCCATACCGGCTTCAACGATATGCTAACATCCTCCTCGGCCTCCCGCGCTTTGATGTCTTGTACAATGTCGAAGCATTGCTCAAGCAAACCGGACAACAACGCTTGACCCTCGGGGACGAACGAGCCACCTGGACCGAGGAACTTGCCATCTACCCGTTTACTTGAACAAAGTCAGCGAAGCGCTCTCACCACAGCGACGTACGAGTCGATCTTCCGCAAGTCCTCCAGGATCGCTTTGTACTCGGGTTTGTTGAGCTTCTCCTCCACAGTCATGGTCGACAGCTGCTTTCTGAAGGCCACGAGTTTCGTGTGGATTGGTACGAGCTCGACGGACAACACAGACAAGGAGGCAAAAAGGTCATCCAATTGGCGTTCTGCGAGTCAGCTCGGTCATTACCCGCACAACTTACCTACACCCTCCAGCTTTCTCGACATGAGACGAACGATGGGTTCGGGATGCTTGCCCTCCTCCGAATCCTGCTTGATGACCTGCTTGAGCGCCTCAAGTCGAGCCTTGATAGGCTGCAATGAGTCGTCGGTGTAGTTGCCGGATTCATTCATGTGTGCGAGGATTTGCTAGTACCAACATGAGCAACATGATGAGTCCGTGTTTGACTTACTCTGATAGATGCGATCTGGCAGTAAGTGGCCGGAGTCTCCCTGCTCTTGCCGATAGTCAGGAAGAACAGACTGAGGAGACCGAAAACGTCTGCTAGAATGGTGTCCACCCGATTTGCTTCCGGAGGAGCAGGTTTGGAAGTCGACGATGAAGCAGCAGCGTTGTTCGACAGAGTCGACCGAGCAGACGTATCGTCATCTCGTATGGCGTTCAGGCGTGTGACTGCCGTGTCAGCTTGGTATATATGCGGTCACATACCTTGCTTGACCACGGCGTTGTAGATTGGCATGACATCGGGGGCACGAATGAATCTGGTAGTGTCCTGTTGACGGTGATGAGCCGAAACCCTGCAGCAGAACCTGGGGAAGAGAAGGAAATGCCAACCTTTTTCAACGCAGTGAGTCTGTTCCGGATGTTGATCAATGCCTCTAGGACAGGTAGTTCCTCCTAAACGCGATTCACGTAAGCGTGCGAAAGGTAATGGTAAGATCAGTTGACCAACCTGAGGAACCATATTGGACATGATGGGCGATGATCAGTTGGTATAGGGGAGGAGGCTAGTCGTTGGCCAAGATATCTTTGCCTCTTGTGCAGAGTCCAAGGCGATTATTTGTTGTGGTATCGAGTCTATCTATCTTGTGAGAAAGGAGGTGAAGAATTAATGCATGTGGTCGCACATTGAACCCAGACATGGTTGTCTGCATCCCCGGAGTGGAGAGAGGTAAAGTTTACGTAACATCCGATCAAAGTCTGAGTCGAACCGATCGCTGTTGTAGTGGCTCTCAGGTGGTGTTCACCTCGGCAAGTCGGTCATGAAAAGGGGACCGATGAGCATATCCCCTGCCCTCCGCTGATACTGCGCCGTCGTCAATCATCGGTTCACTGCAACATATTGCGGAGATTATGTGCAACGAATGACCCCGAGTCGTTGCACTCTGTCCAATACTGGGCTGATCAAAGTCAGGTATCCGTCGACAAGTTCAAAAATGAATCTTAATGCGCTGCATATATCCACAAATAATTGACTATATAAGACCAATACTGTCTGTAACTGTTCAACGCGCTGTCAATCACATGTGCTGGGAGTGGTACATCAGAGCAACGTGAATAACAGACTCTGCCCGTAAATATCAGAGGAGTCTGGACTGTCCTGTTCTATTTCAAGATATGCAACGCCACAAGGATGTCTCTTCTGTTGACACTCCATGCGAGCACGAGTAGGCTTCTTCTGATGCCCACAAACAACAACGATGTCAAGAGCAGTAGCATACGCTTATGCTTATCAGCGTGTGCGAGAGATCTACAGACTGAACCGGTTGCACAGATCTGTCGTGCCTAATAGAAGAATATCTTGAAAAATGCTAGGCATGTGATGGTAGACGCGTTGCAGATGTTTGTGTTAAGAGATGACGCGCAGGATGGAATCAAAAGGCGGTCATTGGGATCAGGAGAGTGCCACATGCTATAACACCGATCACTATAACACCGGCTGATTGAGTACGAGGTGTAGTGCTGTGCCTCTGGGCTGATGCGAGTTTAGTCAACGAGGTCAAAGTGCCACTAACAGTCGCCCCTCGTTTCCCTTTCCTCTGTAATTGGGCGCGCGACCCTTTTAATTCCCCCTTGTGACTGTTTAGTGGTCTCTCTCCTCTCCCCTTCTCTAAGCCCCCGCTCTCACTCTGCACCCTCACTGCTCTCACTGCGCCAACTCTCTCATACACCAACACTCAATCTCTCTATTACACCACTTTGACTTCCTTCACCTTCCATCATACTTCTCTCTTATCTTATTCTTTCAACACTCGTTCACATATACTCGCTATACCCACCTCCATCTTCTCAACCGCAGATCAGGTGAGTCCATCGCTCGGTGGCTACTATCCATGCACAACAACAGCAGCAGCACAACGACGCGAGAGACTAGGCGTGGGAGAGCGACTGGCGGCGATGACGAGGCGGTGGAGTCATTCAACTAGCATCCATTCACACCTTTCACCCGTGTCCTTCCTCCCTCCCCACCCCGATCCCCTCCTTTGTTTATCCTTGGTCACCATCGCTATGACGTTTACTCCCGTACTCCGCTTCTATCTCCCTATGCTGCTGCGTTGCTGTGCTGGTTCTCCCAAGAAAGGGTTCAGCGCTGACATTCTGCTGTTTATCGACCATTCACCTCCTTCCCCTTATCGCGATAACCGTATCCATACTTGAACTCACGCGCTCATCTCGCCGTCTCATCGTACTTGACGTTGCACCTCATACTCTCAGAAACAATCAAGGTGAGTAGAATTCAAGCGGATCAACTCGCGTTTATCCCATCATCCCTCGCGTCCACGTCACGCGTCCGTGTGCGGTCATACAACTTTCATTCTTCATACATGGAAATGATTGCATGTTGTCGCTCGACGCTGTCTCTAGCCATCGCATCGCTGCGCATCTTCCCGCGTGCACTGCGTGCAGAACCCCCTGTCCGGTCTGTTCCGGTCAAAGCAATTCCATATTGCCGAGACGTGGCTGGGCCCTTCAGTGGGCGTCGTGATTGCATTTCGACGCGTCTTTCAGCTATTTCGTCAACTATATGACACGAGCTAATTCATTGCATTCTTCGCTTGACTAATCCATGTAGATGTCCAACCGTGAAGACTCCGTCTACCTTGCTAAGCTCGCTGAGCAGGCTGAGCGTTATGAGGGTGAGTGCAAGCAGCTACTGCAGGAACGTCAAGCTGACCCGCGCTTCCAGAGATGGTCGAGAACATGAAGACTGTCGCCTCTTCCGACCAGGAGCTCACCGTTGAGGAGCGTAATCTCCTCTCCGTCGCCTACAAGAACGTGATCGGTGCCCGTCGTGCATCTTGGCGAATTGTCTCCTCCATTGAGCAAAAGGAGGAGTCAAAGGGAAACGAGGCCCAGGTCACCATGATCAAGTCCTACCGGGAGAAGATCGAGGCTGAGCTCGCCAAGATCTGCGAGGACATCCTCGAGGTCCTTGACAAGCACCTCATCCCCAGCGCTGCTAGCGGTGAGAGCAAGGTGTTCTACCACAAGATGTGAGAATTAGCATTATATATACTATCTCGCCTTAGCTGACAATCTATCAGGATGGGAGACTACCACCGATACCTTGCCGAGTTCGCC